>JTDE01006346.1:0-15103 GCA_014338405.1 Paragonimus skrjabini miyazakii
TATCGGTGTGTTGGCCACACCGTCCAGTTTAGCCCAATAGGTCATAGAGATGCGCAAGCCGTCACACCGCGTCAAGGTCCAGTCTCGTTGTGACGGGATGATGCTCACGAATACGTTGAGATAACCGCCTAGTCGTGCGACCCACGTAACTAGTTCCACAGGAACAAGTAAATGAGTATACACAAAAATAAGCCGCAGAAACGGGCACTTTATAATTTAACCGTTGACACAAAGCTGGAGTATAATTGAAACAGACAGGTAATGTTGCGGCATCGAATGTTCTATTGGTGACAGCGTTAAGTTTCCTAGTGATTGTTTCCACAAGCGTATCCCCCTTGAATGGTAATGAGATAAATACTGCTTTCCTTTCCGCTCGGGTCATCTTATCTTGTTTCTCACGACGTTGCAGTCTTGTCTACAAAACGCTCTGGAACGATAGTTCATTGGAGACTGTATCCTGTGTACAGCTTCTAGTGGAAATGTCATGTTCGTGTGGGCCGAGTTGAAAATGGTTAAGATATCTGTTGGGTTAGTACTTTCGCTGACTAACACATATGATATCATCCACATATCGCTTATAAACACTAAATCAACGAATGGCTTCTTCTAAATTGGTCATTCTGAAGCTTCTCCATGAAGATGTCTGTAAACAACGGCCCCAATGGGGATCCCATTGTCACACCATCTGTTTGTCGATATGGAATTTAAACTGTATGTTATGAGTACAGAAAGTACAACAGCTGTTTTAGTTCTAGTGGAGGTATATAGACATCTATGTTGTTAATCACAATGTAGTCACACAAATAGTCTATCGTCTCCCTCAGTGAAACATTTGTAAACATGGATGATACGTCCAGAGAAAACATTTGTTGCCCAGTTAGGTTTAGTCCGCTTATTGTATTAATGAATTCAAAGGAGTCTCGTAGGCTATGTCTTGATAACTTCTGCCTGACAGGTTCAAGGAGATACGATAACCATTTAGCCAGTGAGTGGTATGGTGAGTTGCACATGTCTAACCTAGGTCGAAGAGGTAAACCCGCTGTGTGAACTTTCGGTAATCCGTAAAGCCTGGGAACTGTGGTTCTAATGGGTCGAATACGTTCGAAAGTTGGAGCGTCCATTGTCCCGTTCTGTTTCATAGAACGCAGTATTTCCGACAACGCTTCTCTATTTGAGGAGTTTTGTCCTTCTCATTCTCCACTTTCTCGAATTTGGTTTGATCACATAGTATGGTCTGTATTTTGTCTAAGTAATCTATCTTATTGAGCAGAACTATTCCAGCACCTTTATCCGGCTTGGAGAGAATAATGCTTTCATTTTTTCTCTGACTTTCGGCTGCTAAGATATGTCTCAAGATTGGATTACTCTGCTGGTATTGACAACACGAGTTAACAAGCGTAGACTTAAATCATTCAGCATCTAGCGGAGATGACGACTTAAGGTCAGAAAACCGAGAAAACAGATTATCGAACAGTACTTCCAAATCCAACTGCCTGATTTTTTCCTTTCGTCCAATAAAATCTAGGACCCAGGGACAATACTTCAATCAACTTTTTATCCAGATGCAATGAGGAAAATTTTTGAACGTACCGTTTTGGGTTGATTGGGAATTCAGCGATTGGCTTCACTGGGCTGAGTTGCTTCTGCAGTATGGCCTGCTTCTTTTCTAGTTACTTTCCCATAATCAGACGGGCAGTTGGATTTGGAAGTACTGTTCGATAACCTGTTTTCTGGGCTGTTCTGCGAGAATTTCTACTCAAATGTTCTCATAGATTGATAATTGTAGACAATAGGTATGACAATTAGCTTAGGGGATCAGCTACTGGTGCATAAACTCAGCGGCAGAGATCGGTCACAGAGATGATCCATGAAATATGAACAAACAGTTATTCATGGAATTATTACGAAAAACATTTCTACAGTACGAATATGGTGAAATGACCACAAGGGCATATACGTTACCGCAGGAAAGTGTCTAGCTCTCGTCTCGCTTTGAAAATGACGCCATAGTCTACGTAGTCACTGTTGATATTCACTATGACCAACCACTTGCTTGTACTTAATGGCGAAACACGACAAAATACAAGTACAACTGACGATTCCACCAAAGGCCGTCCAGGCTAACCGGTTTCATTGGGCTAGCACGTGACTGTGAGGCATACATGTACCACATATACCCAAAAACATTGCATGCGATTTAAAGCAGTCACTTGTCATGGAGATCTTAATTCGATTGATACGATCACCCATCCTTCCATATCCGAAGAAAGCGCATTTGAAAGGAAGAAATAAACGTGATTGACCGAATTCATATAAAAAAATGGATTACTGATAAACAACAATGGTCAGTGCAAGTGTGCGAACGTCGGAGTAAGAGAAGAAATTTGTCAACCCCAATTTTCAATAATTCGGAATGCCAGTTCTGGTTCAGTAGGATAGAGAAATAGAAGGTTAAGCGGCAAATACTAATACCCAAATGACTGATTGGCAGTCTGATAGTCAAAATCCGGTAATCAATGACTCAATGAACGAGAAAGCAAGATCGGCAGGAAAAATGTAGCACCTGCAGTCGATAGAAAGAGAAGCACGTATGAAAAATACAAAAAGAAAGAGAAAATAGACATCAAGGCACCAGGGTAGGTAGACACAAGAGTGGGAGGGGCAGAGTGCAAGCTTACACAGATACGAGTGAACAACTATAAGTCATAAGAACACTGCTCAATGAAAATCAAAACGATAGGAGTAGTCGCAGCGTCAAACACAGGGGATTTTGGGTCAGATTCCGAGAGGATACACCTATTTATGTAAATGCTGTAGTGTAAATGATTTGGGACTAAGATAGGGAACTGAGTGTATACAAACAGATTCGAGAAGCAGCGATCAACTTTTCACACAGCCGGCGAGAGAGCAACAGCACAACTGCCTGGACTGGAGACGGGTTTGTTTGGCCACATGGGACCCCTAGAACGCGTACCAACGTTAGTGAACCCACCCCCGGCATGACGTCCACGTCGATTACGACCGCGACCTCGACCTCGCCCACGAGGAAGCAGATGAGGTTCGAGGGTGGATTTGTAGGCGTATTGGGAGAAATTGGAGTCACTTCGTCTGTACCGCCCACGCGTACGTGATCCATACCCGCTGAAAGTTGTCTCTGATTGGCAGACGACCTCCTGCCTACAGCCATTGCAAAACTGTTTATGGAAGTATAAGATGGAAAGATGTGCAAACAAAGTATTGATTAAAAGACACATACACATAACACAATCAATGAAACATCGTTACGCACTAGGTACATAAACAATTCATATGTTGAGAAACTACACAAACCTAGATAGGATTAGACTGCGTTCGAACCCACAATTCAACAGCTCACACGATCGCCCTTGTGTGCTTCATGGAAGAAGACGGAGTTGTAATATGCATTAGCGTGTGCAAAACACATTAATTAGAATGCATACAGTTCGGGCCCGTCGAGATGGATGGGTGATCAACTGTTCAACATTGTCAAGACACGGTTCTAGATACAGTGAACCGCAGCCTAATAGACAATTAAAATAGATTGATAGGTAGGTTGCATCTTGAAGTTGTGGGGCTCATCATCATCATCATCATAGACAGCTGGTGTATACACATTGTTCAATATCCGAACGCAAGTAACTTTTTCACGGATATGTGTAACGGCATGTATAAGGACGCAGCTCTAAAATTGACCGGGGGCAGCAAAACACTTTGGCAAGGCTCACACGACGCCGTCTGCACAATGTAACCACCTTCTGTTGGCAATTGCATAGTCCTAAAACCGTCGTTCGTCTTAGCACTAAACGCTAAGACCGACTTCGTAAACTGTCAGCGTAGTTCAGAAACGAAAACTGTTATTCATTGTAAATGCAATCCAGAGCAAACAGTTTTTTTATTCGGCGGTTAATTGTTCCGACTACCAGTAATAAATTAAGATGAGAGCTGCTATTAGCAACTACGGAAAGTGTTGGCTTTGAGACCATAACACCTTCCGTTAAATTAATATGACTTAACGCTTGTCTGGATACAAATATTTGCGTATAATGCTACCGTTATTTAAAGGTAAATATCAGTTTCCACTAAAAAGTCTTATGGAGCGCGATATCGTATAATCGCGCAAACACAAATAACTTATAGTGTTCACAGTTCATAGTCATACTTTGTAAGTCATTTTTGCATATACCGTTTTGTTAACTTCTGTTGTACACTTGTTTGAAAGCGTCATCATTTTTGAATTGGAACGGCAACAAGAATAAACGGGATTTACGGCGCACTGTCTCTGCTATCTTCATTTGTGTGGATTTTTTGGCCGGCGAAGTAATTGCATGGTGAAATATTTTAGCTCCGCATATCGGCTGATCTATCGACGCTCAACGTTCGTAATCCCACGCCGCGTGCGGAATTATCTATAGGTTGTCTTCTGAATCTGCTCTCTGGCGCTGTCTTTTTCTCGTGTGGTGGCTTATTCAATTCAGCCGACCTTGACTTGTCAGTTAGCCTTTCTTATTTTACTGATACGTCTTCCGTTCTATTTGTACACCTCTGCTTTGCGCTTATTCGTTACCGTTACAACTTTTCTTTTGGCGTTACCATATTTTGGTCATTTTTGCTAATTGATTGATTAGACCACTACAACAACTCTAAGCAATCCAATTCATTCGGAGACAAATGTACATAAAGTTGTGGACGATGCCAATTTAGGTTTCTACTCTATGTTCAATCTTTCGAATTACCTTCAAATTTATAGGGCATCTAGAAAAACTGGCCGAGTAATTCGAGAATGAAAACTGTGTAAACCAAAGCGTTACAACTGAAACCCTACTTACTGAAACAGTCCACATTGAGAAATATATGAGCGCAATATTGCTTATTATGTGATGACTTTTAGTGGAAGAGAAAATATCAATTAACAAAAGACCGGAATAAGCGAGGTAATTCTCCCAAAACATATTTTAGTTGGCATAAATCAAATTTTGGGTACATTTGAAACTGTCTTCAACTACTGAAACTACGGGGATTCTACCTGAAACATTTGGGCTGTTAATATTCTGCTGTCTGAAACAACAGTAGAGATGGGAATGCTAAAAGAGTGAAATTGAAACAAAGGAAACCGAAACAACACGTTGGGGCTTCTACAACCATAACAACAACAACGATTACGACAGACGATCATCGCAAGGATGGGGTGGTTTTGTAGCCCTTAACCACAAAAGATAATCTTTTCCGCTTCATACAGCACATGACAGCTAGAACCCACATTTGCCCCACCATATAAGAACACAGGTGTAGCACGTCTGTCCGCGCTTCTAACAGCATAATCGATCGACTCGTGTTCTAACAATTGGGCTGGCGTCAAAGATACTGACAGCATAAAATATGCATGAGTACAAGAGGATGGCTATTGCGTTACCTTGTAGTTTCGTTAAATATTGCTCGTCAGAGTAGACTCTACTATCATTCGACCAACCGGCTGCGCATGATGCGTCACTGTTAATTAGTTCATTTGCAGTGGGCTATCCGGTGACCAGAACAACGGTCAAACGCCATAAGTCTACTAAGAACTTGACCGTGAATAAGACAAGTATGTGAGTGTCGTTCTATTGTGCTCTATGCAAAGAGAAAAAGCAGAAAGCAACAATATTACCTGGTTAGGGACGCTATCCGAGATGGCGGTGTGTCACAGTCAATGGCATGCCTGCATCCAAACCGTTTCTATTTCCTTCGCTTAGTCTTGTTTTATTAATTTTCAACTTTCACAGTAGCGTTTTCTTTCAGGATATTCCACGTCACTGTTGAGGTGAACGGTGGCCTGAGTCACAGTACCTTTTGGTCAGGTTCATAGCTGCTATGATGATGAGGATGGTTGTCCGACACCAATGATACACTGGCTTGATGAATATGGGATATCTGATTGTCAGCTCCAACGAATTATGGACACGTCAGGAGTTGAAACAATGTATACAAAACATTAAATACCACAATTAGAAATGCAAACCTGATGCTGCGGAGCAGACGAATCGATTCGGCGTGTTACGGATGCAGAACCAGCAGATGATGAAGACATGTAATGATTGATTTCGTCACGCAAACGAGCTTCCATTGATTCCGCCTGTTCGATGAGCATTTCGATAGCGGCTAGGCGAGCGCATAAACTGGCAGTGGCCTCTTCACCCTCCTGTTCTTCTACATCGACTACGCTGGTCTGTTCTTGAGTCGTTTCAGCGTCGTTCTCCACAGGATCGGGATCATGTGAAGACGCTTCTGTCTGGTCTTCAGGCTTTGAGTGCGATTTTAAGGCAATATCGGTCGTGCTCGTGACTGAAATCCTGTGTTCCCGTGCCAGACGATTGGAAAGACGAAACGACAGTGTTTGGCTGGGGAAAAAAGCCGAAAACAAGTTTATGGGGTAGGCAACAATATGCAAAAGCCAGTTGAAACTATTCCACTTTTCGCATTGGTACAAAAAATAATAGTAGATATCAAGAAGACAAACCCCAATGAACGAACAATAAATTTCGCTAGTGACATGAAAATAAAATAGATAACTAACGACAGCACCAAAAGCTGGCTGAGTAGCAGGAATTCATAAAATCCAACCAATCAAGATATACAATCTGTTTCAAACCTTGAGTTTAAAAGAGAACCTTAGTGCTGTGAACGACAGTCTAAGATTGTTGGAAAGCTCAATGGACTTATATTAGTGTGTGGGGTGGTCTGGATGATACAAGCGGATTAGGATTCCAGTTACTTGTTCTACATCCGCTCCAACTAGGAGGTACTGAAGAAAGTGGTTTTCATCTGTGTGACAGAGCATGCTAATAGGTAGGACCCGCCAACACGCGGATACATCACCTACTCCAATTCACTCTGTAGACAATTAGTTGCATGACTCCAATTAACAAATCAGTAACGACTCACACTGCTACAACTTAAGCGCAATTATGTAATCGAGCTGCTTGAACTTTAGAAACTTTTCTGTCAGAAGTCAAACATGGCTCAATTTCGCAATTGTGTATGCGCGTTCGGTGTAAAATCCTTCATAGTGGATGGCGGACCGATTGAGAAAATGTGCGCTATAAGTAGCATAGATAAGACCAACTATGCTACGCACGGTCAATCACAATCATAATACATGCCTGCATATTCGTGAATATCCACATGAATCACAGATCCGAGGTCTAGCTAACTTGTCTAGCCGACCGTGTTTCATATGATCTTTTCCTTTCTTACGTTAGATGCGAATGAACCGGTGTGTCATACTCACTGGGGAGTCAATGTGACGGTTGCAGATATTGACCCTGATGGTTTGACGGTGTACCACTGATCAGCCATTGCAATCAACACAATGGACAAACTGCAAGGATTTGCGTCAGGCGTGCAATATAAACCAAGTCTGAAACGTGCTGCGTTAAGTATAGCGCAATAACATATGTAAGAAAAAATAGGAAACAGCACATACGCTATCTCGGCTGGAACGTAACTGCACTGACTAGTAACTGGACAATGACACGAAGTTTGCGGTATTATTTCAAAAAAATTTCAGGGTAGCCGTTTTCTTTGAAACCGTCTGGTTATTGATTGAGTTGTGTAGAGAGCATAGCTTAACCATTGCGTGCATTTTTATGAACTTAATCCCCACGGCTAAACATCCACCTCCCAACTTTTTCACTGCTCACTCGCTGACATGAAGAGTGCGATTAAACACAAGTATTGACGATGTACAGGGACTATTTGACTGTTACTGGCAGCAAAGCCCGAGTGACGTGGAAGTTGTATGCTGCTGGATTGGTACTCGTAAGATCTGTCCGAAGAACCTGGATGTGTACGTGACGCGATGAATATACCTAGCAGCTACCCAATCATTCTGGGCAAAATCCCATAAACACGCGTGACGACATGGTCTGACTTCATGATTTCTAGCACAACGTGTTAACACATACAAAATTGTCAGTCAACAGGCCGGACTCATCTGAAATCAGTTCCAAACAGAGGTGGTTGTTACAACAAACCAAACATGTGCGCAGCGGGTGATAAGCAATGCACTAATAGACCAACTGAGCATTGCGATCAAACAGTAAGAACGAAACCGGTCATGTACATCATCACTGATAATGAGTCATTCGCGTTTACGTCTAAGGTTCACAATTGTCCAAGTACTTAACGCACGTGTCGTGTACACACTGTATGGGCGCGTGTCGGGGAAGCGAAGTGACGCGAACTCTGTAAAAAGAGCTTTATTCAAATGAGAAACATGGATAGTCTTGTCACAATAGAGCATTCAACCATTATAGCAAACTTTACATATAGACATGTATATATATACATTCCGCGAAAAACTGGATCCCGCAAAAATGGTGGATATGAATGATAGGGAGCAAATGGGACTAAACCATCAATCATGATTTTCTCCGAGTCAGAAAATCAACGTCAGTGACCATAGGAGTCATACGCACCACACAAACGCGCATACACACAAAACAAGCACAGAAACGTTCCAACTGGTCTGTTTGCCGGCTGAGTTGGCTACACATCTGGAAGTCAGTGGTCATATCAAGCACAAAACAAGCTGCATTACTGAAATATATACGTTGAAAACGCTTAGAAAACCAGCCCATGAATATGAAAAACGGGGTCAAAGAAGGCAACATACTGTCTAGATCGGAGTTTTGTTGCGCCATGCTGTACTTCTTCCAATTGGGTGGCAACCAGGATAAGCGATGCGTTGTTTGGAGAATAATTCAGTCCACCCGAAGTGGGGACGTTCGCTGGAACCTTTGCATCGTCACCACGGCTACCAGTGGCCGTATTAGCGCGCTTCAGTGGAGGTCGAATTGGACAAGAACGCGGTAATGGTGTTGTATCGGATCCAAGCGGTTCCTTAAGTTCGTTCGGAGCATTACGCTCCTATAAAAAAATTGATAAGCAGGAAAGCTTGAAAGACTAAGAGGTACTAGAACAGAGCACAATGGAGGTCTACTTTAACGACTTTCACCGATTCTATAACCTAGTGAGCACAACGTAAATAGGTATAAAAAAGGTGCTGAGAACCAGCGGCCACTTCATAAGTACAGCGCGCATGCATGAAAACCGATAGGCTACGAACATCGATAAGTGGGTTTTCAAAACCGTCTTCTTAGCATAAAATACACAAAGGTGGAGGTACAGAAAACACGTCTACACATACCTGTTGTTTGCTTTCGTTTGCAGAAACACATAATTCTGCTGCCCCGATTCGATCGTCTGTAGAGCGACAATTCTCACCACCTTCAACCTCGAAAGCTTCATGTTCCTCAATAAGTGTGGGGGGCGGTGGAGGCCACGAAATAGCTGAGGACGATGGCCGTGTTGTTCCAGCTGAACCAAAAGGAGGAGTGGAGCGAGAGGAAAAAGAGCCTGCGGTAAGCGCCACGCCGGACGAGGTGGCAGTGCGGGAGGAGTTGGAAGAGAGCGAAGTGGTTGCTCCAGTGGACAGAACCATTTCTGTGGTGATCGGAAAGACGACTGCATCGGACGCGGTCTGGGCTTGACTAGGTAGATCGCACTCGCGTCGGGCTGGAAGCGTAGCCACCACACGCGGATCGAGTGACTGTAGACGCCCGGTGAACAATTTAGTATCGGTCACGCAAGAAACACTGCGCCTAGCAGCCGCATGATTGACAGATTTTGTGAGGCCGACATCCTCAGGCCAGGAAGGAGGGGACAGGCGGGACTGCCAGGGGATTACATCATAATCTGCAACTACACATTCGTACAAAACAGAGTTCCGATAAGCGATTGAGGAGGGTAATTGCGGGAAGAAATTGACAGTGAAAACTAAGCCACGGGTGATTTGGAATCAATCGGGGGTGGACAACATGCTCATCTAATATGTATGAAAGCAAATGTCAAACTCTTGGTCACAAGTGGATGCACTACTGCGGAGCTTTAACGCGATACCCAGGTAAAAAGGTGGGCAACCTTAACGCCACCGGACCCTTCTCCAGGTGAATAAGCAGTTGCACACAATGAGCGATAGTACTACCATGGCGCGGTGGGGTCACGGTTGGCAGCCCCGTCTCCTATAAGACGCCACACGAGCAGTTTGACGATACTACAACATGACGTATGTCACCCCGCCACAAAAGGGTTTCAGGTGCCCCAACGGGGGCACACGGGCTCTCGGACAGCATGCCGTTCGTCTGGTGTGCTGTCCGAATGGCGTATTGATATCTCCAGACTCCGTCAATCATGAAAGCGTGCGGATCACTTCGGTGACTACTGGATCCAACGGGTATACAAGGTGTGCCGGGCACCTTGAACGACCGGACCACATTCGAAGGGTTCGTGAACCAATTTGGCAACCGGCCAAGAGTAAGAGAAATCATACGTCTCAACGGCCCCGTCAACAGCTCTGGCTGGGCAGATCTACCACATCAGGTCCGCCTTCGTTGGTGAATCCACGAACTACTGGGCTGCTTCTGTCGCAATTTCATGCCCAGGGCATTAAGTATTCTGGATAAGTGGACTCCATCCGGAAGTTGTATGAACCGAACCACTACTGGTCGCCAGTGCCCAGTGAACTGCGAACTCCGTGCTTCACCCCGTTAGATTTCTTCTAAACCAGACTCCGGATGGGGCCTCTCAAACTAACTCCCTCCTTTGGCCTGGGAAACCGAGAAGTATCCTGTTTCACATTTATGAACTCAGACATATCAATTATGAAGTTTGTCATGCCGTTTTGTTACAACTCTCTGGACGAAGTATCGGAAGCTGGTTTTACTCTCATGTTAAATTTTACCACACCAACTCATTTTGTCCCCTTCCCACATTCTTTGTCAAGCAACTCTCTATTTGGTGACCACTCATCTCGTTTTCGCGCACATACTGGAGACTTGCCTCACTTGCTGCTGGCGACGGAAGTCACAGCCAGAATAACAGTGTGTTAAACACCAAGGCTCTCTCGCCTGAGGGACGCAAGCCCATACTCGTTTCCAGAACGTCATTTAGGCTCGCCACCCTGAATGTTCGAATACTTACGCAAATAGATCAGCAGGCACCTCTTGCACGTACTCTAGAGACCTTGTAATGACCTATTCAACCCAGCGGACCATTACTTATCAGTGAGTCGTCTCTATTTTACTGATACGTCTTCCGTTTTATTTGTATGCTTCTCTTTTGTGTCCATCCGTTACTGTTAGAACTTTTCTTTGACGTTACCATATTTTGGTCATTTTTATCATTTGATTGATTAGGCCACTACAACCCTCACCATCGATAACTGTTGTCTTGCTGAGACACGGCTTCCGGATTCTAGCTCAGTGCTAAAATGTAAATCTCCGTCAGCCGTCTCACCATGCGAGTACAATGTGCGCTGGTCTGGAAACTCTGCGGCTCAAACCACTGGCCAAGCCGGTGTTCGAGTTACCCTAAACGCATACGCAGAGAAGACGCTGCTTGATCGGATACCCGTCAACAGATGCCTCTGCATCGTCAGAGTCAAAGGTACGATTAGAGCGTCGAGACGTGCCCATCACAAACGCTACCTGTTTGTTGTTGGGGCGTATGTCAAGCCGCCTGTAGTCC
Organism: Paragonimus skrjabini miyazakii; assembly: GCA_014338405.1. Classification (NCBI taxonomy): domain Eukaryota; kingdom Metazoa; phylum Platyhelminthes; class Trematoda; order Plagiorchiida; family Troglotrematidae; genus Paragonimus; species Paragonimus skrjabini miyazakii. The sequence continues at coordinate 11,584 of JTDE01006346.1, forward strand.
AGACACAGTCAAAGACGATTTTTATCACAAACTCACTAACCATCTACACACTGCGCGGCGCACGGACATTGTAGTACTGGCTGGAGACCTGAAAGCATAGGTGGGCAGACTAAAGGTTGACAATCGTGGCTTAGATGACTCATACTCTTACGGTACTCGTCGGACAGAAAACGGTGAACGTTTGTTGCAACTCTGTGCTGATAACGGTTTGTTTTCGCCAAGTATTAATTACCGACGTTCTAGGCGCCAATGCGCCACCTGGCGACCTCCATCACCGAGCAATAGTGGACACAGATTGACTACATGATCGTCAGCTTTCGGTGGAGTGGCTGTTTCCAAGACTGCGAGTCAATCTGAAACACCTGCGTGGATTCCCATCATGCACTCTTATGTACCGAGTTCGCTTTGCGTTTTGGTGGGAGGCCACTTTGCCGTCAACCACAAATTGACGTATCTAAACTAGCGGGGCCACAGCCGCTTTACGTTAACTAGTGTGCGCTTGCTCCTAGTCTAGGTTCTCATCCAGTAGGTGACAACAGACATACATACAGCATGCAGTGCGGTACTGTCTAGCGTGGTACTACTACTCGTTCAGCTGCAAGCCGCTGGGTCTCTATGGGATCACTGAGACTTCTCGACGCTCGGCGGAACATTCCATTCAGCAGTGAGTACAACTCGGTACACAATGCTACTCGCCCGGAGCTCCGGAAGAACCTATGAAGGGATCACGAGGCCTGATGGGCACAACGTATTACCAAGATGGAATAATCCGAGAACTCTCGGAAGCATTTCTAATCCATCCGAACTACTGGTAGCAGGAGCTCAAAAGTGTGACGTAGTCTGCGAAGCCAACGACGAGCTTATGCATAGCCTGCAACGACGTTTAGAACGCTGGCATGAGCACTTCCAACGGCAGTTCAACTGGCCACCTGCGCTACTGATTACGCCTTCGGGCTCTGTCTGTGCTCATTGATCCGTTGACGTTTCTTTGATCTTGGAAACAGAAATCTCTCTCAAGATCAAGTTTCTGAAACGGCATAAGGCAAACAGCGCAGACGAACCCCATTTGCCCATTTTGTATACAGAGGCGCAGTTTTATTTAAAAACCTGAGGGCTTTGCCCTAGAAATTCTAAATCAGTGAAGTTGTTTCATATGACTGGGGTTTGGTTAACATCGTCCTCATTTTCAAAGAGGGACCACGAACTTTGTATGCAAATCACGCAGGGATTAGCCTGATTTCTGTTGTGCCAAAGTTGCTCGCGGCTGTTATACTTCATAGACTAAGCGAAACTCGCGAAGAACATATTCGTGAGGAGAAACCTGGGTTTCGTCTTGATCGTGACTGTACCGATTCGGAGGACAATCAATACTTTCAGTTAAAGACGTTGTCTGATACGTCGAAGAACAAGTCAATCGAGCTTGTGCTGCGAGTCTCTGTGTGTATCGTTGTGACTTCTCTATCTCCCCACATTTCTTTCCCTATCTTACACAATTCTTTTTTTTTCTTCCCATATTATGGCACGTATACCATTCTTTGTGGGTTTTACGTGCTGAATATATAATATATATATATAATGCAGAGCATAATTTCAAACTGGCGTCCTTTTAGATGCTAGTCAATGAATGTGCCTAAATGTTAACAATGAGGCTTCAGGGGGCGTTGTCACCGAATTTGGGAAACATTGTTCAGTGTCCCGGAGTAAAAACAGTCAAACACCTAACTTGGCGAAGATAAACGATCGGGCTACATCATTAGCAAATAGGCCGATGGATGGCGTCACTGAAGTAAACAAAAGCCTTAAAGGAGAATGAAACAAGAATCGGTATTTAACGACCAAGAAATTCCGCTTTGATGTACTTTCGCACCTGCCTATTTCAAATATATATTAACCTGAAAATAAGTAAGTCTGTTTAAGGTTGCATAAAACACGACTAGTGTTTCGACTAGCAAAATAAGCCACCTGTGTTCAATGCTCATAATACTACACATCAGACCTTCATCAGGGCCGCAAGACACTTACCTTCAGAGCAAGGTAGCGAAAGATCCGAAGGAAAGCCCACGTGTGTAGTACTCGTATCACGACTATGCGCGACAACGTGTGAGCCGTCGTCTTCAGAAACCAGCGTGTACTCAGAATGCGTAACCGTAGATGTGGTCGTGGCAGGTGCATTCACACAGTAGGTCTGAGCGTTAGAGATCAAACTGCTTTCACGGAATGGTAACTCCTTTGAACACCAATACTCATCTACGAGTGGATCAGCGGGAACAGGATGTGGAGTCTGGTAGTGATCATCCAGACTGCCGAGACTGGAATGTCGTCGGCGACTAACGTACTGAGGTATGTGCCAACTCATGTTTGGCGAGGAGAGAGGGGTATGATGCGTGGGTGGAACATGCAGTCGCTGTGGTTCGCGAACACAGCGATGAGATGATTTCGAAGTTTGATGCGCAGAGGATCTTGCAAGACAGGTGAAGTCCGGCTGCGTAGATAAAATAAACAAAGGACATTCAGGATAAAATCTAGTTAAGGTTGTTAGTACCTCGAGAGTTCATTAAATTTGTCTGAAAAACAAACCGTATCCAACAGATAACACGTCAGTAAGCCAGTTTTTCACATCAACAAACAACGGAATATGATAATATTAATAATGTGATGATCGGAACAGAAAATATTGTAGACATTAGCTACATTCGTAAAATTGTGTTGGCATACGTGAATTTACTTTACATGATCACCTCAAACTACAATGGAGCCCCCCTTTTGACTCGGAAGATTAGTGCAGCGGTTTGCATCTGGCAAGCAACAAACGTAATGTTGAATATATAAATAATATCGCCATCACTTATGGCAATATACAAAGTGGCAGGTACTTTTGCTCAATCGACACATATCCATGATAGTTAGTAGCTAAAAGAAACGAATGGTACTCATCACCCGAAATCCCTGTCTACGTTGAGTAAACCAACAACAAGGTGTCAACAACTTGTAAACAAACGAATGGGCTGTGAGTGAGAGTAACAAAACATCAGCAAAAGAGTTTTCAGATAGAAGGACGCTCCTTCAAATTCAAAATCTCGGTAAATAAACTCCGAACGTACATCCATTATAACATAAACTCTTAACGTATACTATCACATCAGTGACCAAGCTTCCTACAATGAACGAACGTAACGTCATTACTTAGCAAGAAGTAAAAGAACTCAAAAAAACAAAGACTGATCACGCAGCGGCTAAAAATAAAAACCGATTTGTGATGTGAATACTAACAAATGAAAAGAAAATTAACCAGTTCACAGGTGAGTAGTGGGTGGGTATTCGAAAAGAATTAAAGGCTTCCGTTTTTGCCACTTTCGTATTTCTAAAACTACACTTGTGCCATGAAGAAGCACAGTTCTAAAATCTCGTCAGTCAGTCCTGACTACATGGGCCAGAATTAAAATCATACATGATTACTAACAAACAGTGAAGTAGTCAACCATAAAATGTCAAAACGGAAAGAAGACACGGCGGGATGCAG
>JTDE01006346.1:22893-37481 GCA_014338405.1 Paragonimus skrjabini miyazakii
CGCTCCACGGCATCATCCAGGAGGGAAGTCAGGTGAAGGGCAACGTTAAGATCATAAAGATGTGGTTTCGGGACACAGCACACATCCGGTTTCAGACTTGTTTACCATTTTTTTAACTACCCATCTGTTATGATATTATTTAAAGTCGTTTCGCTTGCACATTTTCGAGTGTTGTTTAACGTACTCGAAAGTTCTGCGAACTTATCGTTCGGTGAGCCTTCGAGGGCCGCCGAGTGAGCTGGAGCCCTCCTCGCGTTCTTTTTCCTTATCATCTTGGTTGTTAACGTTGATTCCAGGTTAGACTAGAACTAACCATAGCTGTGAATTTGCGGTTTGTGTTCCGAACCACACTGTTCATTTAGTTCGATTGCTGTTGGGACTACATTGCAATTGTTCTTCAGAAAAGGCGTTCTAAATGGTTCGTTGACGAGGCTCGGGTGTTCACCCACTTGCCGATTATAAATTTATCAGCCGGATTAATAATCAGTTTTCTTCCAGCTGACCATCACAAACTGGTAATCCCGATACTGATTTTTGTTTCCAAAGCCTTTCTCTGTGTTTGCCACAACAGGTCTGGTCTGCGAAACAACAAGAGATAAGGTTTTTCTGGGTGACCCTAGTCAGATCCAGTGACTCAACAGTTTAACTCACTTGACAATGAGAAATTTGCTTAGCCCGAGAGAACAGCAAATATAAGTTCGATGATGAATTCTGTTCAGTGCTGTCGGCAGTGGATGTATTTGGAGTTTCACTAGGTTTTTGAATAATATCGGCAGTTTTTCGATCGTACTGAATATTACAAAGTGGTCACAGTCAACCATTGGGCGATCGAAGTGCTGTTCTATGAGGCCACCTTTTCTAACTCCCTTCATCCTCAATGTTTAAATACAATTCTGTCGCAGGATCATATATCGTGTCTCGCAACCTAAGCACTCCTGTGCGATGAGCAGTGCGACTTCCAACCCTGTGGGTGCAACTGCTTTTTCATAGTGATGGGGAGGTTTGCGGGTGAAACGAAGACTCGAACGTAATACCAGTTAGCTACACCGATCTTGTAAGGGACTTACTTGTGTCAAAAACTTGACAAGTGCTCGCAAAACTCAGATGATTTCAGGCGAATCAGAGTTGAGATATGTTGTGATATGGCTTGATTTTTACAGAACCAATGAGTGAAGTTTTCACCCGATTGCTGTACAGAATCTCCACGGCTGAGGCGTTAGTTAACCCTTACTCTGTTGTTTAAAATGTTCTATTATCGACAGTTAGTTGTGCATCACAATGAAAAGAGATGTACCGGACTGGCAATCTGTCGACAACAGTGTTTCGCTGGAACCCATCCTTATCAAATTACCCAGTAACGATGACGATCTCTGATGTTACGACGGAACAACCTGCCCAGATGTCGAATGCCCGAAAGATTCGGAAGCAATAGGGAACGACTTGGATGGTATTAACCACTGTTCCATAAACACTCACTTGCCAAACAACTTCAGTTGTATTACCCTCATGATGGGTTATCGAAAACGTATGTTAGTCATGTTCTGTTTTCGCTAACTCAACCCGGCTTGTTATGTTACAACCCGAATACAAGGATCGGTTGGTGATAAGGGGATAGATCGTTTTTCGAACTTTAGCACCAGACTTGTGGAGACCATTGCGTGGATCGACTTTTTTTACATATGTTGCGAATTCTTATAAATATCCTACTAGCCCAGATAACGTTTACTTCACACAACACGCACTCACCCAAGTGCATACTGCCTGAGTGAAAGCGTCAGACTTCCTCCGACATTGTGAACTGTGACAACGGTTCGCGATTGACTTACCGAAAAGGATTGGTCGCAGTATCAGCATTACGGCAATTCAGTAATCGGCACAATGGAGAAGAAACGGCATCAAGGTGACGTGTAGCTTGAACCACGTTCGGCGACAGTCCAATTTCCCCATTAGTCCTGGTAGGCAGTTGAATAACATTTCGAAAATCCAACTATATGACACGCTGCTTATACTATTATCAAAAGGACCTAGACTCTGTTATTCGCACCACTTTGATGGTCGACTAGAAACTGAAGCTCAGTGGACAATATTTTTGTTGTTCACTTGGTCGATATGGATGGGAAACGTGTTCTCGAGGCGTTCAATCATACACACCATTCCATTCTGGCCACAAAATCAATCACTACTGCAGTCGTGTCACATAGTGTTGTCATCAGTCATCAATCAGACGTATCGAAAGTGTTTTGGGTCATATATATTGTACCAATCAATCGTTCGGAGGTTATCAGACAGTAGATTTCGGCAACGGCTGAACCGATCGCGATCAGGTTACGTAACTCAATGCCTTAGTGAAAAAAGGTAATTTGCAACTCCCATGGCCTTGAGTGGTTCCTGCTGTGCACTAACATTCAAACATACACACGGTGACAACTGGCCTTGGTCACGAGATATTTACCTATCTTGTGTCCAGAACTGTGAGTAGTGACACTTGTGTGATTGTTGTGACTTCGATTTTGACCAACTAAACATCTTAATTCCCGCGCCATGGCAAGGATATGCAAAACTGACGAGCTCTAACAAGATTGAAACCCGAGTCTAATGCCTATTTTCGAAAGGTTCTGGCTAGAAGGTCTACCTAAGTACAGAGGCTGCGATCAAACGTGAGTGATTTTCAACCCGAAATTAACCAAATGTCCGACCACTTATAAGCAACCTTCGTGGATTGAACCGATGATGAGTTATTGGAAACACCTTCATCATTCTTCGTGTTGTCTAACTGAATGCGAATTTTTATGTAACTGACATTTTAATCGTTTGCCAGTAATATTGTATTGAATACTACGTTGACAATACTACACCACTAGTCTCTATCTGCGAATGCGGTCTAAGGAATGTAGTGGTGAAAAATGTAAGTCTGTCCACAAATTGTACAACCATTACCAAATGCCACAAACCACATTGAGATTTTCAGTAAGAATTTGCGCAACATTCCACTACAAAGATCTTCCTACAATCTACGGCTCTGTAATTTGTTCAAAACCAGAAATGAGCATACTGTTATTATCTTAAGAAAGATTTGGCATTTACTGGTATCATGAGGTGAGTTATTAGAAGGTTCATGAGGTTCAGGAAAATCCGGTGTCCAAAGAGACTGAAGAAGTTGTGTAAATCCTTCTTAAATCGCGCGACAATTCCCAGTGTAGCCATGAAAAATATTGTATAGCTAACAAGCTCGTTTCCAGTGATCCATCATCAGGCTAAATACATCATATTTATATCACGAATTTTACAGGGGAATCATCAAATGGGGTAAACGGGGAACCGGTGGTTAATCAGGTCAGTCAGTTCAATATCACGTTGCAATCAAGTACCCACTTGAACCGTGGGTCTTGACAGGCTAACAGGGTGTGGGGTTGGCCATGGCAGATCCAACGTCTGAACAAAACGTTTCTGAGCACACAGGGGTGGGTTGTACAGGCGAATTTCAATAGCTTCAGCTGTGGACGAAACCGCCAACGAAATTCTCTAAAAACCGGGCCATTTGCTGACAGATTTTCCCCCATTAAACAGATGAACGTCTCAGCATTTATTCATTGGAACTAGTTAGACATAATTGCACTTGGGCATGTACAGCGAGCTGTGATAAAAATCGTGGTATGTCTTGGGGACGTTATGTACGAGTCTCTTCTCAAACTCATTGATCCTTATCATGTGTAATATCGGAGACTTCCTTCTTATTCTTTTCTCCGAAAGACTGACAGAGAGTTTCTATTGCAGGTCCAAATAACCTACGGAGTCACAACACAAAGTAATTCAGAGGGAAAACTCAAACGTCTGTCAGACAATCTGTTCCGTTACAGGGTGGTTGCCCACTGGACTAGCTTTTCGCCGATATTAGTTAACGTATCTACTAGGATGTAGTTTAAGACTACTTTAAACATTTGTTTGCTTGGTAAATGTAGTAAGTGAATAACAGAGTGTGACTTTTTTCATTGACACCGTGTCTAGAGACGGCGGTGTTACACCAGATTTTCCATGATTGCATTCAAGGAAAGCTGAAGCCCACGTGACACCAGAAGAAGAATCGTACCGACCAGGGGAACTTGGGTCGTCAACCTCTCACCTGCGTATTTGTCACTGCTCAGCTCACATGAGTAAGTGTCTCTGCAAGAGTTAGCTGTTCTTGCGAAGTAGATGATGATTATTCCGTACACTCCACAAGTCATTTCGGTTACTTCGACACCACAAAATTTCTCAACACCAATCATCTGTCGTCAAATCGAGCCACTAGGTAGTAAGTTGGGAATGCTTCAATTGGGTCGAGAAACGCGTAGCTGTGGTCATAGTCGTTACCGGCGTCACAACATTGCTCTAGTCGTCACCGTAATGTTTATTGGTATCACACAACGTTCAGATCCAAAGTTTGTAAACGCACTCAATCTTTATCAATGCATCCATCTTTAGGAAACCGCCACGTCAGTTAGTAATAGTTATATCTGGCACTCCATCATCTTGTCGCCGTTTATTCATCAAAAACCACACCATGACTGATGCTGCTACCAACCAGGTAACCAACGGTTTTCACGCTTCTCGTCAAATGATCAGCACTGTTCATTTACCACAAAATCGACAAGATGAGTATGATCAACTTTTGAAATCGCTTCCAAGTCATATGCAGCTGAATTTTCGTGATACAACACTCAAACACAGCTTCACTCATCACATTTCGACGAATGATCCACCAGTATATGCTCGCACAAGATGAATTTCAACATATGCTGCAACTCGGGTTCATTCGACCTTCAAAGAGTGAGTACTCATCGTCGCTTCATACGGTGCCTAAGAAGGACAACGATTGGCGACCATGTGGTGGTTATCGAGTATTGAACAACGTGACAGTGTCGGACCGATATCCATTGCCTCAATGTCATGTTTACCGCATAACGGAATAATAAGAGAATGATAAAACGGTTTATTACAACAACAACAATAACAACGGGCAAATACAGAGTAGTCAGTCTGACGTGACGCACTGTGTTAACAAACATGTGTACGATTAGTTCCCGTGGTCGATAAGATGGCCAATCCGAATAGTCATCGACTGATCGATAGACACGCACACAACGCGTGTGGAACAGTCGATGACTCACCACGCAGACGTAGCATCTCTCTCCCTCCGTTAGTTGAGATTATCCAGCCTGAAAACGGTTTACCGGATGGCACCGACGCTGGGATCGGCGGAGGGGTAGGTTGTCAGTGGGGGTTAGCTCAATCATGGGTGCGTCATGTGCTTCAGGGAATGGGGCTACTGGGGACAGCGTTTCCTGGATTGAATACCCATGGGCGCACATGACCTGGATAGCATCTCGTTATTCGGCCGTCTTCCATTTGAGCTCGTATAATTTGTCCATTAGCACTTGTGATAGTACCGAGTTGCCACATGCTTTCAATGAGTAGACGCACAAGGACGGGGTCAGATTCGAACGTACGTGTCTTTATTATGCATGTCGAAAGGGTCTTTTGTTGGATCTTGTTTAGCGACTGATTGGGGACCTTCGTGGAGTAAGTCCAGCCGAGTATGAAGACGATGACCAAACGTGAGTTCGGCAGAACTGCTGCTGGTAGCTTTGTTGACCAGGTTCGGATAAGAAAACAGAACGCGATCCAGAGGCGCACGCAAACGAGCACTAGGTTGTTTCTTCAAAATACTCTTCATTGCTTGCACAGCAAGGTCAGCCAGGCTGTTCGAAGCAGGATGATAAGGTGTTGTCGCAGTATGCTTGATCCCATTCGAAATAACGAAGTCTGCAAATTCAGCGCTGGTCAACAGAATCGTTGTCGATCACAATAGTTTCTGGCAACCCAAACGTTGCGAGGGTTATTCGTAATTTGATTATTATACTCGTCGTTGCCACTGCTGGGAGAATATGAGCACTAATCGATTTGGAATGGGCATCCACGAGTAGTATAATCATTTGGCCTTCAGGCAAGCCAAAAAAGTTCAAATGGTGTTTCCGGCCATCTCCAAGGATGAAGCGGTACCCTAAAGGCTATATTTGGATTTTCTTGGCATAATGCACAAGACCGAACCACTGACGCAATGTCACTATCCAGCACTGACCACCATACGTAGAAAAGTGTCAGAGATTTCATCAGTCACGATGCTTAGGTGAGTATCATGCAGTCCATCAATGATAGATAGTCACAGTCTCATCGGAATCACTACACTTGCTTCCAAAGCGGACACCCATTTTAGAAACTTAAATCAGTCATTTTCGATCAGAAAGATACAAGCACGTCAGGTGTTCGTTTTGATCATTTTATCTGCAGATACCGTTTAACTAAGGCTAGCAAGGTGTCTTTGTCTGGTTATCGTCGTGCGTCCGTCGAAGTAATAGGAAAATGGTTGAAATGTTGAATAAATTGGGTATTTTTTTCTGGGCTGAATTCTGTGGGTGGCATTTCTGGTAACGGCAACCCACTTAAGACATCAGTAGCATTACTGAATCGTCCGAGAGTGTATTGAATTTTATAGTTGTAAGCAGTTAAGATGAGAGACCAGCGGGTCATCCGCGGACAGGCCATTTGTTGTATCGCTTTTTCTTCACCTAGTAACGAAGTAAGGGGCTTACTGTCCGCAAAGATTGTGAACCGTCATCCGAGAAGGTATTGGTCAAACCGTTTTACACCGACCATGACAGCCAGGGCTTCTCGGCCAGACTGTGAGTAATTTATTTCTGCTGCATTAATTAGCCGGGAACATTAAAGGATGGAAAGTTGTGATATACCTTGAAGTTTGTGCAATAACACGGCAGCAAGATCGTATGAAGAAGCATCACAAGAAAGTACGTTTGGTTTTTATGGATCATAATATATAAGAACGCGTGGTGAAGTAAGATTCTGTACAATTGTGTTGGAAGCAGTTTCATGAAACTGGGTCCATCACCAACTCTCGTCCTTTCGCGAAAGCTGAAATTGATTCGCTGCGAAATATATGAATCGAGAGAACTGTCACCACTCCTGAAAGCCACCGAAGCCTGCTTACGTTTTTAGATGGTGCGTCTGGTAGAGCTTGTATTTTATCTTCTATTGGTTATAAGACTTTCTTCACAACTTAAATCCGGGGTATTTTACATTGGGTACGAATAATTCACAATTTTTTCTTCTCAATACAAGATCTGCATCTGATATTTCTTTCAAGATCAAGTGCAAAGTCTGTAAATACTGTTCAGTATTACGTCCGGTTATCACAATGTTATCAAGGTTTGCACACATATTAGGCATGTCTTTAACAGGAGAGTTATTGATACGTTGAATAATAGCGGATGAAAAAATAATTTCGAATGGTAGGCGGATGTAACTGAATAGTCTTACATAAGCGTTAATTAATCAATTAATTAATTGCACGGACTTGAATCTCTGTCTAGTTCAATCTGTTGGTATGTTTGACTCAACTCTAATGTTCTCCACTCTAATTTTGGCTAATGATATAACTGTAACACTCGGTTGACATTTATTCTGCGGTCACCACGAATTCTGACTGTACCGTCGGATTTTGGTGGGGGTGTTGCGAACCAAGAATGCGGATGGCTCAAGGATTGTTTATTCGTTAAATCTACACATGGTGTATACGCTCCGAAACTACAACAAATAAACATACTCATTTGCATGTAACACTGATCGAAGGACGTCACGGTTGTCCATGACCAGTTCTTGTATGAAAAACACTTTCATGTCAACGTGAACTCCCCGTTACATCAATATCCTAATTATTGCTCACGCCTCACTACCAAGTAGTATCGTGAGTAGTATAGTGCGGTCGCTGGTCCACCTTATACCGGCACTATGGGCTTTGCCCAGTTTGCATACTGAACGGGTTCGGTCGTACCTTTTTTTGGAGCCGGCATATTTCATTTTCGACCTTATTATGAAGGGCGTACTGCACGGTCCGGGCCTTCCAGAACTTCGGTATTGCTTTCGGTTACAGCAGTAAATGTGCGGCACAATTTCACAGCTTTGCAAACTTCTCCTGGTCGAACAAATTCGTATGTGCATCCAAAACTGTAGGTCATCACGACTTAATCCCCATTCTATTAACACTTAACAGGACACCAAGAAGATGTTTTATCTATTTTCGATTAAGTACATTTGGACCCGATCCTTTAGTCACATGAATACGTAGATAGCTAATCAACTGTTATGGCACACTTGCAAGGAAGGTACCGATAACACATCGTTTGGTCAGCATACTATAGTAAGTGGATTTTACGTGGGTCCATCTCTGGAAGATGTGGTAAGGCATCCGATAGCAGCAGTGTAACGGCCGATCCATTATCGAGTTCGAATGCATCTTGTTACCCATTAACACTTAAGGAGACAATAGAAGATGTGTTCGACGTTGTCCTAAGTCTGTGATTGACTGTTGTATTGTTAATCCATCGAATGTCCAAGTTTTTGTCGATTAGATTAGTTGACTTGGAAGTAGACAACTTGCAAACATTACGTTTGGAAAGACACTGTTGTGTTCCTATTTGGGTGCAGTCTAGATGAAGCTAGACAGGCAATAACAGCGGCAGAGAGAACACGTCTCCCACTAGAAGTACGTACTATGTTATCGCGTTTACAAACGGTCGCGTCAAGCATGTGTGGATGAATGAGCCGTTGGTCGTGAAGGCACGACCAATCAGAACGCAGCTCGAGCCTCAGCACGAGTGTGGGGCACACAGGCGGCCTTGACGCGTATGCATCAGATACCTGAATATGACTTTTCCTTTGACAGAATGGACAAATCGAATCCAGGTGTGAACAGTTGGTTTTGAGTGATATACACAGCAACAATAACAGCCAAATTCCTTACAATGTTTGACGTGTGTTATCCGATTAACATCAGTGTGTAATGTAGGTTCCATAAAGGAGAATTCTGCAGGTTCTTGGCCAAATTAACATGTTGGCACACGATATCACAAGCTTTCTCTCACGTTAAGGGTTGTTCGTCATCGGGTAGTAATCGATCAGGTTCTTCTTCGTCATGAATGCCGGCAATAAGTCCTTGGATAAGCATTGTTTCTTCGACACGATGCTGCGGGATCAATCCGTAGGGACAATCTGGAAGAGCAGGGAGAAGTGAGATAAAGTCGTTGACAGATTCATCAATGCGTTGTCTTATTGTATAGAATTTATAGTGTGCTGTAAAAACGTCGTCGTCCCCATATACTGTCTGATGGTTTCAGTACGGATGATAAGCCATTTTAGTGCGTAGGTGCACTAAATTAACACTTCCTCAGGTATACGAAGCAATACCAGACGCGAAATAAAAATACAGATAATTGCGGAGACCGAAAATATATTATGCGATAACTACATATGGTCTCGATCAGCGCTAAACGACACCGCTACGCGAAATAGCTAGGGAGTCTAAGGATCCGACCGCCGAGCGCGCGAGCAAGCCGGAAGAAAGTGTATGGCATCCTTGACGCGCATAGGCCGACAAGCATACAAACAAACAAACGCGATCGCGTGCGTCAAGCAGACGGCAGGCAAACATCCTTGAGGTCCTACGTACAGTGTGAGGTGAGATTTCAGGAAGGATTTTACACATCGTACAGCAGACAGACCGGGGGTATCTCCAGGTCACTACACAGCCCCCCTCCAGAAGGGTGCTGCGAACTCAACCCTTCGATCTACGTGAGGACCAACTGTGGTCAGGTACCCTTGGCCTGGTCTAGTTCATGCTGCACCAGCTTGCGGTTGGTACTGTGATTCCTAGATGCCGCAGGTGGAGGAGTACTTGTGCCAACAGTTCCTAGCGAGCTCCTACTCGAGTGTCCCCTCCTACGGTGTCGAAACGAATGGGGGAAGTTGAGAGCTCGCATGTCGTGGTAAGGGGGGTAAACACAGTGGTCGCATAGCAGTATTCGCGTTGCAAACTTTCATCGACCCAGGACGTGAGCGCGTGCACGGAAATGGAAAGCGATATAGGTAAGTTTAGGCGCATATACAAATGGCAAACTTACCTGGCGAACGTAAGTACGCAGACATCCATCGAGACGCTTTTTTTGGTTTTCAAAAAGAGTTTGCGATTTTTTTGGGTTTTCAAAAGCTTTTGCGATTTTGTTGGTTTTTCGTAGTGCTGAAATAGAACAGGACTTAACGAATCCTAGTCATCTACCAGACGTTTAGGCCAATGCACCCTACGACCTGAACGTGTTACGATGGGTGCTGGCCTTTTCGGCGATGTTGTGTCCGCAGATGACGATGCGCTCGGACGAGGCTGTTGCGTGTCAAACACGCGACGTCGTAAGGCTGGAGGTACGACTGGACGAGAATGTCCAGCGGAGGTATCGCACAAAATTGTTCCCGGTGCTGTCGGCAACGGAAGATCCGCGAGGTGCAATGGCGAATGCTGGCAGGAAGCGTGGAGATCCTTCTCCACACGTTGTGCGTCGGCCATAGCGGACAAATCGATAATGCCGTGGCCAACAAACGCTGACACGCGTGACAGAGCATCAGCCACAACTTTGTCACTGCCAGAGACGCGTCGTACGTCTGTCGAGAATTGCGAAATGAAATCCAGATGACGCCCTTCGCGGGGTGAATGGCGTTCGGAATGATTGCGGAAGGCGTATACCAACGGTTTTCGATCAGTGAAGATCACAAATTGGCGGACTTCGAGGGCGTACCGAAAGTGAGGAACGGTCGAGTAGATACCCAGTAACTCACGACGGAACGTGCTGTACCTCGTTTCGTCGGGATAGTATATCACAATCAATTATATTTTTCTCCCGGAAACTGTAGCCTAGTGAGACACGCTATAACATCTTCGCTAGGAAGATGTCAACAAGCTTGCTGTGTTTGGCCATCGTTGTCTTCACCAATTAGCCCACATTAAGTGGACTGATCGCGTGAGCAATGTGACCGTTCGCCGACGCGCATCCGGAAAGTTCGGGATGCGCGATCAATTGATCAACTAATCACTGTGCACAGCTTGCAATGGATGGATCACGCACTTTGTGTATCATCTGATCGTTTACCGTACCGGACATTATATACTGAGGCCACCAACAGTTGGGTAAAACCGCGTGGTGGTCAAGCGACAATGTGGTCACGAAATATGAAGACCCTGACTGCTTCATTGAGCAAAGTGGGTAGGTGTCGCCTGCCTGGATGGGGTTCTCGTGATAACTCAAATCGCTGGTTGGAGACGCTATCCGAGATGGCGGTGTATTGCAGTCAATGGCGTACCCGTATCCACACCATTTTAGTCCGTCCATTTAGTATTGTTTTATTAATTTTTAAATTTCTTACTGGCGTTTTCTTCTAGGATATTCAACGTCACTGTTGAGGTGAACGGCGGCCCGAGCCACAGTACCTTTTGGTCAGGCTCATGACTGCTATGATGATGACATTTGGTAGATATTTGCTAGCTATTTTTCTTACCATCAGACATTTTCAACATTTAGTAGAAGGTATAAATAATTGTATTCATACAGATCGCAAACCGTTGGTTTACGAACTTATTACTAATTCTGCAAAACATTTCCCCAGGGAAATTCGTCACTAAGATTAAGTTTCTCAATTTTCCACCGACATCTGTCTTAAATCTGGCTCGCTGAAGGTGGTAGCATATGCGTTATTCAGATTTGATATTGAGGCCTTTCACTCTGCTCGTATCACCAACCTCATAGAGATGGCTGAGACAAAAATGAACGACCCAGAATTACTGGAAGATTCGCGATCTACAGTGCTCACACTTCAATCACTTCTTTTTCACGACTCCCCGGGCACTATTGTCTCTGGTGTTTCCAAACTTCCTCCAAAACCATTCGTACTACTACCCCTTTGTCGAACAACTTTTAACGTCCTTCATAAATTGTCAAATCCTAACGTATGCACCACTACTAAACTAGTTTGTGATCGTTTCATATGGCCCAGTATCAACACAGACGTTCGCGAGTAGACGAGGAGCTACATCCCATATCAATGTTCTAGGGTTACTCATCACACAATCACCGTAATTTGTAACTCCACATTTCCTGATACCCGATTTAACCACATTCACAGAGACCTTGTTGACTCATTGCCACCTCCACAAGATTGCACATACACTTTAACTTGTGTAAATCGATTAACTCGACAGCTCGAGGCTATATCTACCAAAGACATCACCACAACCCTCATCGTTTGCATAATTTTATGGGGATGGATATGTCTTTGATGCCCCAACCATTATTATAACGGACTGTTGAAAACAATCTGAATCGAAACTCTTTCATGTTTCCATAAATCTCATCCGTATGAAACACTCCAAGACAACTGCCAAGCCGATGGCTTCGTTGAACGATTTTATGATCAACCTAAGGCTGCCCTAAATGCATAAGAAGGCCTAACAAATTAGACAGAACGCTTGCTTATTTTCCCCCTAGGAATACGTCTAGCTGTCAAGCAAGGCATCAGACATTCTTCTGTCTAACTTGTGTTTAGTATCATCTTACGCTTACGTGGACAATTCACATCTTCTTCTAACACAACGATCCTTCTAGCTACGTTCAACGTCTCAATGAACACATGAGTGATGTCCAGCCAACTGATACGCGACAACACAATGACGGTCATTTTGTAATTTAAACAAGATGCCATGTACACACGTTTTTATTGGAAACGAAATCGTTAAATCTCTTCATAACCCTCCTACGATGGTCCACTTCTGGTGATAGAACGCAACCCCGATATTTCACCAAAAAGAAAGGCGATCGCACCAACACTGTTTCACTGGATCGACTAAAACTAGCACATATTCAGAATAACTCATCCCAACATAATCAGACACCTGCGCAACGCAACAACCCGAGGCAAACCTGCACCTCAATACTACCGCGGTCAAGAAAGAACACTAGGAAAATACTGTAGTTACAATGAGGTCAGGAAGACGCATACGATTCATCGACCGCCTACTGTACTTTTAACAGACATACGCGGATCGCATTGTTGTGGACCAAAATGATAGTGGCGGCTAGCATGACGGTTCAGTGCCGTACACCAAACCGGATAGCTCAATCTTACCCATACATTAGCCCCGCATCTGATCAGTAGGCCCTACACTTTAACTGTCTCACTGATACAAACACCCTCTCAAGGCCACGGACAGACACCACGCGCC
Organism: Paragonimus skrjabini miyazakii; assembly: GCA_014338405.1. Lineage (NCBI taxonomy): Eukaryota > Metazoa > Platyhelminthes > Trematoda > Plagiorchiida > Troglotrematidae > Paragonimus > Paragonimus skrjabini miyazakii. The sequence continues at coordinate 36,047 of JTDE01006346.1, forward strand.
CCACAGGCTAGTGCGTGATCCGACAATCCCGGTCCGGCCTGTTCACATAGCCACCGCCAGGTAATTCCTACCTCCATTCACCCAATGGACAGCGAACCTTTTTCTGTCAACATGATGGTCAACGCTGCCACATCCACGGCGCATCCACTGAGCCATTTCCATGTGCGCTAATCAACACGTGTGTGGCGGAACGACATGCAAGCGGCAGAGATCGCAGATGAGTAACTTAGCACAACCTCCAACGCCCCGTCTCGGACGGTGAACACGTCAGCAGCGTGCCAAGTCGCCAGACAGGAGCTACGTCACAACCTCCCATTGCATCGACGTGATCCTGCCCCTTCAACATTAATGACACACCGCGTACACCTGGATGTTGTTATCCGTACTTTTGTCAACACGGACATTATACTATTTGGTATGTACTTCTCTCTTGTTTGTCTGATTCCAATCCTTCCCATGCTTATACCCATTCCAATCGTATACCTCGACTGTGTACTCCTCTTTTGTTATGAGTAGGTAATGCTAGGCAGCAATTATTTATACATAGCCCATTTATCCACTGCCTGTCAACAAGCTCATTAGACGTAGATTCAGCGTGCTCTGTCTAGTGCTTGCCTTAGCTGTGTTTAGTAGAAGTCACGGACGTAGATGCTAAACTATTAAGATCATTATCGAATTCTTCAACGACGATCCGTTAGTGAGGAACATGTTGTAACGTCCACTTTGGCTGGCGCCAAATCACCCCAGACTACAAAAATCCAAGATTCGGTAACGGGATTCTTCCGACAAGTCAAACTGGTGCAGAGCCAGAGTAAACAAAAAGCACATAGATGCCAATCCAAACGAATCAAAGAGAGGAGAACCAAGTGCTCGTCTCTGGTAGCATGCAATAAACTGGACAACACAGAGATAATCGCACTGCTTGAGAAAGCGACATTTAAAATTAGACTGATCAATCAAGGAAACGGGCTAGAGCTGTCACAATGCGAAGAGGAACATCAGGTGGAAACGTAATTGCACACAGAATGGTTCCTACCCTTAATACGGAGTAGCAAAACTGCCGTCGTTTGCACGTCGGGCAATCTGCTTTATGACGCAACTGGAGCCATGGCGCTTTGATAGGTCGTGGTGTAGGTGGTTGGCCATGACAACTTCAACGTGTGAGCAAAGCACTTTTGTGTGCATAAGAGTGGATTTTTTAATCGAATTCCAATCGCTTCAGCTGTGACCGAAATTCGGCGTCTGACAACTTTTGAGTGACCGGCGTTGACTCAGTAAATCGGACGGAAACAGGAGTCCAGGTTGACAGTATGATGTGCATCAACGAGGTGTGCACAAATTGCGCTGGTAATTGTCTTCGTGACTCCGCTACTGATCCATGCTGGATGATGCTCATCATCATCATCATCATCATAGACAGCAATACATCAGTGGT
>JTDE01006347.1:3872-21650 GCA_014338405.1 Paragonimus skrjabini miyazakii
CGCTAATCTGTTCTACATTCTATTTTTTTGTTATTTTCTGTTAGGTGGGCTCGAGGAGTGTTGGTTCTGGCCAGAATCAATGGAAGTTGTGTTCGGATCACTCCAACTGAAACTGATAGTTGGATGGCAAAACGTTAGCTGGAGGATCGAATCGCGGAACCGCCACACCCCGCGCAGCGACGCTACCGCTCGGCTAACCGTCCACTACCAGCCGTGTGCACAATGCCAATCTCAACTGATCCTCATACTTATACCCCATTGCTCAAACCATCGTACTGCAGGTCCTATACATATATCCCTCTGTATTGATTACACTAATTACTAGCCGAACGCTTCTTGCATTATTACACGTAACCAACTCCGCACCGACATTACAAACTTCCCCTTGAACTCGCTGTTTGTTTGTTTTGTACCGCCGCATTGAACTGTTTACGCTACCGTGTTATTGGTTGATATTTGCTGACGGTTAAGTTCCGTGCACAGAGTTCACTTGGTTGTAAGTTGTATAATTTGCTAATCGTTGCTTATTTATGTACAGAACCAGTTTTATCTGAGTAAACCTTTAATATTCTGTCTTGTTCTGCCGTGAATCAAGAGGTTTGCAACCGCCCCGATAGACTGCGTATAGCCGTGAATCCTGACAGATTCTACAAACCTATACCACATTATGCAACCCCACATACACTTCGAACTAATCAAAGTTATCAACTTTACTATTCGAAACATCTTTCGATTTCGAAACTTATTATTTCTCCAACAGGGTAGATCTTGTACACATTCATTTCCAAAACTTCCAGGTGAACAACAAAGCTATAGCCGACACGTGGTAACCCCAAACACACCCCCGTTTGCACTAACCAACCATCTTGTTACACTATTACTCAATAGTTAATGATTGCCAGTTGTGTATAGTTATCGACCACTACACAATAGCTGTGCGTGTTAAAACTGTTTGGAATATAAGTATATATAACTTAGCCTGTTCGCCTCATATGATTACACAACAAATATGTTCATCTTCTTATCCTATCGGACGACCAGACAATCTCCCCGTGTTGCCAAACATCTTTTCCAATCTACACAACGGTCGTATATACTAAATCGACATCGGATATCGGCTATAGATATATACTAGGGAAAACTGTGAATCGATCTTTTTTCGCGTTATAAGATAACAACTGTTTGTCAGAAATATACATTTTATTAACTAACACAAAATTATAATTTTTGTATAAAGGTTTCTTCATAAAATATCCCATTCCATTGTTCGTCATATTTCACATGATCATTTCACGTTCTCCCGTTTATCACGTAATTTTGCGTTTCATTCTCGATTCCACGATAAATTCTAACGCGAGACAACATTCCATAACGTCCGGACAATCAAAATCACGTAATGGTTGGACGATTCGCGAGGTCTGTGAAATTCCGTCGATTTTGAGGAAATAACTGAGTCCATTCCAAAAGATCCTCCGTGTCTCCGCAAAAATTCGGACCCTCCTACCTTTCTTCATCTCCACATGAGTTTCTACATATTTTTCCGGAACCGTCTGCAACAAATGGTGGCGAAAATCTTCATCTGCCAATTTCTCCATCCTGGAAAAGCTTTTCTCTGGCATGACCTTGAAAATAAGGCCAATGTTAATCTTGTGAAGTGTAACGTGCTGTCGAAACCAGCCAGCGCGCACTAGTTGAATTCGAATTGGTGACGGAGCGTGCTGCTGTGTTGTCGGCGCCGTTTTAGTGATCGTTTGTGTAAGTCGTGTGTATGGCTTATTGGGTCTTCGGCTCATGCTTGTTTCTTGTTGTTTCCTGTTACAGGATTGTTGTTGGAACCCCCTACTTCGGAAGAACGCTGTCCCCTGGTGTCTCCACATCGCCCCACAGTTGGTCCGAATGTGTAACGGACAACCGGAGTAGAAACAGCCGGCTTGCACGCTACAGAAGCGAGAATTAATGTAACTACTCAGCACTTTTTATCGATCATTGAACATTCTGAGAACGATCGTTTTAGAAGCAAGTGATCCAAATGCTTTTTTATAAACTGGAATTTTCCCATTTTATCATGTCCGTTTTGTTACTTTATTTTCATAATTGGTGTACTGTACATATAACAGTTATGTGTACAGCATGCGTTTCACGTTAAAATGTGTGTACTGATCACGCTTATCTGGGCGTGTTTCTCAAAGGTACGTTGAGAAATAAACCATTATTATTGTTTTTATAACGCATATTGCATAGTTAATCGTTGATCATAGCTTAGGTGTACTGGACGGAGCAGCTACTAGTGTGAACGCAAGACATTTCATATACTACGTAATTTGCGGCCGGCTTTCATTGATCGGCTTCGATACAGCCTTCTTCTTTGCACACCTCGTGACCTAAAGCTAGTTCTGAAAAATGCAGAACAGGTAACAGGAATTACCTCTCGACTGCGGTTACTACGACAGCCCCATCATCGCACATACCCTAACCACCAGAACTGCAACTCCGCAATCGAAACATGAAGTACAAACATGCTAAAGAATTTACCTTCCTCGGGTAGTGTACTCGCCCGGCGCTGGAATGTCATTAACATCAGGCCACAGTGCTGATCTTTGGTCTGTCAGCCGTGGAGCCCTTGAGATGGCATACAGGGGTCTTAAATGGTACATATGGACGAGTGTGTGCGATGATGAAGCTGTCATAGTAACTGCAGTACGCTCAACATCTAAATGTGATGCTATGGATTCCGTCGGAGGGTAATTTCTTTTAACTATTCAGCATTCTTCAAAACTGGATTTAGGTCACCAGTAGTTTAAGGGACATTATCTCATTCGAAAAGATTCCATATTGGAAATACCCGTTTTACGCTAGAGGAAGCATTCACAATTTTGCTGTACTGGGCATTCAAGAACAGTTTAACATTCACAGCGTTCATGGTGGTCCGCCCTGGGAACAGACGAAATACAGCCAACTCACTGTTCCTCATCCGAAAGCATGTAAGAGTAAGCCGATTATTTTTTTCAATTCTTTCGTTTTCAGCCGACCACCATAATAATCACGGACGAATGGGCAGCCTACAGATGAAATCGCTCATTACAAACACTGGACGATCAATCATTCCAAAAATTTCGTGGATCCTGAGAACCACATGATTCACTCGAATACCATGGAAAATCTTTAGTCCTTTGCTAAGAAGCACATTCATGCAATACCTTAATCAACCAAACGGCAGTTTCAGTCACACATTCAGGAGATCTGTTGGCGAAAACGAAATCGCGAAAACACGATCTGCCAACTGCTGCTAACCTTGCCTCATACGAAAATGTTGTTAATCATATAATATACGTCGACACTATTGCACTCAACGGTTATTCCGATTCATATGTCTTGCGCTGAGATTGGTAACTGCTCCATCCGGTTGACTTCAGTCAATATCAACGCCAAGTTTGTAGTATGCACTCACACTAGAAGCTACTCGGTGCAGTTGACTTGAAATGTGCCGAACTGCACTCAACGCTTAGACACAAAACTGTTCTGTCCATTTGTCTTACCTTTCGAGTTAAACCAAATTGCACTCCACGCTTAGGCACTTACAACTACGCCGTCCACTTGTACTACCTTACGAGTCAAACCAAACTGCACTCCACACCTAGACATTTATAACTGCTCCGTCCATTTTTCCTACCTTACCAGTTATGCCAAACACATAGGTAGACGAGTGAAGTCACTGTGGACGAAACCGTGGGAATAGAATCTTGAATTATGTATTTGATAAGTGTGGATAAATCTACATACATCCTCTGTATTTTTCCAGCACAGGATGTAGCCTTCGATTTTCATGTGTTATGGATTTCCTTCCGGATGCTTGAAGCCGTGTATCAGATGGAGTCTTCATCATCATGTCGTTCATCGCATCTGATATCTGCAAGAAATTTGTGTACGCATATAAGAAAGAACTTGCTTTCTTCAATTATATCAAAAGGATAATCGTTCCAGGTGATGTTGATTCGTGCTTTCTTCGTCTTGTGTGCAAGCTGTACAGTGTCAGCGGACTGGTTTAATTCGACATCCGTTGTTGGTGGTGTGCAAGACTTGCTTCCCATAATCACCGGGGAAGTGCGAACAACGGCTGAATTAGAGGGAACTGACATAAATAAGGATTCAAAACGTACACTCACCAGGCAACTGAGGTTGGTGTAGCTTGCCACAGAATTGACACTCGTTTATGTCTGCCATTTGGATACATTTGGAGTGAAAAATCAACTGTTCGGCATTACAGCAATAGCTATCCATTTGTACGGGGTCACCGCGGTGTCCACGCGGCAATCCTGTTTCAGGCTTCTTCACCCACCTCTGTTGCATACCGCTTGCAGCTGAACACACAGGGAAGTCGTATAAAGGCAAGCCAGTCTTTGCACTTTCCTCTATCTTACTGACAAAAGCAAACCTGCGGGCCTATCAACCGTCGAATCGGCAAGTTGTACTCTGCCAGCCACCGCTCATCAATGGGGATGTGACCTTTGTACACGGAAATGAAAACTATAGAAGACCTTACCGTAGAGGTAGAAATGTTTCCGAAACACCGACAGAATGTGTATGCATAGCAGCCCCGTTGTACGGTAAAAAGTACATTAACCTGTGCCCTCTACGTTATCCACGACGAAAGCGTCACCATCTTGTTGCGCGCGAGGCTGCCATGCCCAAGGCGTTTACTAGAGAACTGCTTACCTTGCACTCAGATACCGTTTCGAAAGGAAGTCGCGGAGTCCGTCCCTTCGGGTGCTTTTAGACAAGATGACTTGCGAATGTGGTCCTTCTGTGAAGAATGTATTTCACACAAATGTCAACATGCACAACCTGACGACGGTCGCACCATAGATCACTTGTATTTCATACTCTCGCAGCAGCCACTCACCGCGGATCCTTATTTTCTGAATGGCGACGGCTAGGGAGTCTATTGGATGTGACCTCTTCTTCAACCGTACGTTTGCGTTTTCCAGCCTATTATTCGTTCGATTGCCAAAGTGGACAACATTGCTTTGCGCATGGATAGCCCACTCCGGCTTAATGTACAGCCAATTGAACAACAGATACTTCAGAAACTTCTTATCCGTTCGGCCGATGATATGCAAGTCACCTTTTAACCTACGTTGAACAGTGTAACTTATTCTTCCTCAGTATCTGTCGCAGCCATTCGGTAAAGATGAAAACGACTGCGAAAAGTTTGTCTTTTGACAAATACGACGGGCGAATTTTGCCCACTCACAAGCTTACGTACGGCATCACGTACATGAAATTAATACAACAAGGTGTCGTAGCCGAACACCACATTCTGCCTTCACATGCGCAGCCGCCTTATCCATGACAAACCTCTTCACCGCAATCAGCTCCCCCATCATTTCACGAAAAATTTCGAACAATCTACGCAGAGAAGCACAATTCTTACTGCGAACGTACCCGTATATCACGGGTCAGCCATGTCCCATACCGTCTGTTACGAGGAACTGATATAACTTCCAGCTTGGAAAGTATGAGGAAATACACAATGACATACTTGTGCCTGTATATCCCGTGGGTGTCATCCACATTCACAACATGCGGGAAACGTCGGAAAAGTTTGACCTGCGTTCGCAGGGCAAAGCAGATATGCATAAATCTGTTGCCATTATCCCGCATAGTGCGCACCACACCTATCGCACTAAACACTTACAGCACCTCAACAAGAATCTCTAACGTTCCATGACCAATCTTGCGTAACGAACCCACTTGACATTACAGGCTTTAACTCGCGGCGGATGTTTCCACGGCTAGTGGTTATGATAAATTGCCCGTAAACATCCGCCACATAATTTTCAGTGTTAGCAGTTGGTGTATTGTGCTGAAACAGGCTCCAGCATTTGTTTAATTCAACGACGGTGAGTCTACGACTCGTAGAATGGGAATCATATGGCAGACGATTGAGGGGGTAGTCATGCTCCAACTCGAATAAGCTCACAACCAGACACACATTTCATTGGACCACATGAAGTCGTGATCTGCAACATGTGTCGCGAGAACTGATTTGTTAAGACCAACAACAATTAACCTACTGGACACGTTGCATACCCCTGCATACACTTCTACGCCTTCTGTATTTCGTACGTAAGAAATCTGCACGATTTGCAGGAAACCATATCACCTTACCTTACCGTACTTCGAAGCAGTTTTTGACCTACTGCTTGTCCCACGAACTTAAGTAAAGCCCACCTCGTCCATGTATCTCTGAAGACACTTCTGAAACTGTGAGGAAGTGCGAAATTCGCCATCTTCAAACATCGATTTGAAAGACGCAGTATAATCTATCTGCTAAAAATGAAAAATGAAAAAGTAAAAATGAAATAACAAACGATTAGCAAGCATAAAAAATAAATTGAAGACAATCCCAGCATTCTTGTGTTAACATTGCCACACGCACTCGACCACAACAGCAGCCATAACGATCTCCAAAAAACAATTACGATGAGGTGGTTTTCAATTATCGGTTAGTTAAAACAAAGGCATATGAGTCCCTGACGCAGATTTCGACGGCTCCAATTCCTACACCAGATACCAAGCTAATAAAACGAGTTTTTCTAGGAAAATAATTTTCCCGAACACGACAGCTCAGAAGCACACAATCTACGACTAGCACTCATGTTTCAAATGTTATACAACGAGACGGCACAACCTCCCTAGGTGCCCGACTGCTGCTAGCTGCATCAACACACTACACCTTACATACTCTCACCGTTTCAGCAGTTCACGTGATCGGTGCGGACGGACAACAACCAAACCGAGATAGAATTTGTTGTGGAACCACAAACTCCGTACTACTAAATCTCACCGGAATACCTCGAGGCAGAGATACTACACAAGTTTTATACTTCTAACTCCGCAAGGGCCCAGTGTAACCAGTGAAACGTGAACTGCGGAACTGGTGAGAGTTCAGTTCAATTCAGTTCGTTTCACTGGAAGTGGTATTCAGCAGCCTTGCATTCCAGTCTTTTGCCCGACTGTTGCCAGCTGCTTCAACGCTTACTACACCTTATATACCGGCTGGTAGTTTTCTTCAGCCGATGGAGGTGTCTCAACCGTGAGGGCACCATATGATGATCCACAAACCAAGAGCAAACAAGGGTGTTCGCGCTCCATCATTCTCTCACAGAATAATGAACGCGTGGACCAAGCTCCACTGTATGTTCTCAACGCCTCAACGGTTGAAGTATTCGAGTGTGGGCTTGAAGAGGTCTGGAACGGAGTGTTTCCTGACCCAATGTAGATTTGGTGTGTGTCATAGCTCTGTATATATGCCGTGTGTACACAACTGTGTTGTAAGTAGCTTTATCTAGATGTAAGTAGATGTTTATATACAGCTATGAATGTACAATTTTTATGTGTATGTATATGCAGATATTATTTCCTTTAAAAATGTGTAATAATGTTAAGATCTTCCGTGCTATTTGGTTGTATACAAGTAATGCAGTACAGAGCTAGAAAAGAGGGTATGCAACTCAGCCATCCCTATTGCGGACACCCAAGGGGTAGACTGTCGGGAATATCACTCCCGGTCATTAACAGCTAGAGTCTTAAATTACATGCTCACATTTTCACTCTGGAATCCGAACGCTCCTACTCTTCAGCTTAGCAACTCTGCTGTTTTAGTTTTAAACTAGATACTGTCACCCATAGAACGCTTTCATTTTCCTTATTTATTTATTTAATTCTTCAATCTTTTTTCATTTTTGCGCTAAGATGCATCAGGAAACTTTCACAACCACGATGTCTCGGTCCCTTCAAGGTGGTTGAGCGTGACGAAAAATTCTTCACTCTCGGCACGTCCGGACGAAACGAATCCGTATCCACTGACCAACTGAAACCAGCCTACACAGAGAAGGATTTCGATCCACCTGACACGATGTCGACTGAGAGCAACCTCTCCCCTATACCGGCAGTATCAAATCCGCCTACATCCCAGCCACCTTGTTCTCTCGAACAATGCACCACACGTAGAGGGCGGTCTGTACACCGGCCGAAACAGCTGACAGATTACAGTACGTGATATGGCTATCGAGCGTTTGGTTTATTTTCCCTTTGCTGCCATTATTTCATCGTGCTTTAACCCACAAACGCCCTGGTGAAGGAGTAATGTATTGTCTACAGTTCACAGTTATATTTCACAATTTATTTTAGTATATTTTGTATATACCGTTTTGTTACCTTTATCTGAACACTTGTTTGAAATGGTCACCATCACTTTTTGAATTGAATCGTCAACACGAATAAACGGGAGTTACCGCTCATCGTCTGTCTTCTTCACTTGCGTGCATTTTTGAGCCGGTGGAGCATTTGCATGAGGAAATATTTCAGCCCAGCCTATTTGCTGATTGGTCAATGTTCAAAGCTCGTCATCCCACGTGTCGTGTGGAATTATCCGTCGGCCATGTTCCCGACCTCATCTCTGGTACTGTCCTTCTCTTTTATGGTAGTCCTCAATCCAGCAGACACTGACTTATCAGATAGTCTTTTCTATTTTACTGATGCCTCTTCCGTTTGTTTTGCACGCTTAACTTTCGAGCCTATCCGTTACCGTTATAACTGTCCTTTGAAACTACCACATGTTGGTCATTTTCATCATTTGATTCATCAGGCCACTATACTCCTCGAGATTTCATAAACCACTAGAAGTACAGTAAGACTGCTTGCCTAGGTATGCTTTAGACCATTGAGTATCAAGCAATGCTTTGAATCTATCTGTAGGAGCGTTTTTAGCGACTTCAAATGGAGGCTGTTCCTGTGTTTAGCAATCCCATAAGGAAAAACCGCTAACTTACCGTGGTTTGAAAACGGAGGATGAAAAGTGTCCTGTTGTGTCATCGTTTGCTGTGGTTGAGAACGTTTCAGAAATACGTGCTCCAAGGAAGTGTGTGTGAACAAAATTACCGTGAAATCGCCGGAACTCAAGCGGATGCAAACCAAGAATTCCAAATCGGGACTCTTACGCGACATTTCTTAAGCCTGTGACTAGTTTGGTAGCCATGCGCCAGACAGACACAACAGTGAATGTCTTTGGTTGGGTTGGAATACACGACCTGATTGGCACACTCGAGAACTGGTCCTATGTAAACCCCATGAGGCGTTTGAAAGCTTCCGTTTCTACACGGGGAAATGTGCGGTTAAACCTTCCGAGAGCGGCTAATCCATTATTTCGCCGTCATCTCTTGATGATACGTGAAGGATAAGTTAAGAAACAACCAGACGTCCAGATATTTCATCAGATCGATTTTCGTATCTGCTGCGCTGAACGCACTACGAAATACAAAGGTATTGCCAGCATGTAACATGTACGCGCACTTATCTTCAGGGAGCAAGATACTTCAATCGTTCGACCAGCATTTAATCGCGTCGAGATCAATCTGTGATGCACAGGGATCGGTGACATTCCAAATTTTTAAATCATCGGCGTATAGAAGGGTATTGGTTGAACATCGCCCACAACTGATCGCAGCCGTAAACTTTTTCAAAAAGAAACACTGGACTAGAGTTTTGCTCTCAATAGAGCTCGTCAGTAGTGCATATCCTCGCCACTGCCGGGAATAGAACTCCGCCCACGCTGTTCCTGAGGCAACCGTGTTTATCACTGCGCCATTCACCTCACACTAGACACGACCGAATTATCATATGTAAGCCCTCAACCACATCGAGCGCGACGACACAGCCCGAGCCACGCGGGTGCATTCAGCTTTTATATTCCGTGTCCAGGTGACGTCTTTTACCCTGCAAGGTAAATGTTTTAAAAAGAGCTGACACCGCTCCTCGGGATTGCAGTAAATACTGGGAACAGAGTAACGTTAGTTGCATGAGTATTTTTCAGGCAAATGAAGATCAAGCGGTGCTTTAGACCCACTTCTAGAAGCGCCGCTAACGACTTTAGAAAGAATACTGTTTCAGCGCTTCAGCCCTGTGTGTAGAGGCGTTATCGTATTGGGAAAAGAGTCCTGCCCCCAGCGTTTCCCACTACTTTTTTTAAAATCTAATCAAAGACAGGATTTGTATGGACCAATATCAGCGCAATACCACGCATGCTGAATTCCGCCATTCCCACTAATAGTTCCCTGACGAGTAACCTGATGCGCACCCTGATCTCACTTGTTCAACCCTAGTCCCCACGAAGTCTTGAGACCTAAGTAACCGTTTGACTGTAGCCTTTATTAAGATGTTATTAAATGGACATATAACGTATAATACATAGAAGTGACATATTTAGGATAACTCCTTGTATAACATGTACAAAATAACCTGCGTAGAAGGACAGTATCCGCTTCATAATCTTACCACCCATCAGTGCGTGATGGAACTTTGAATCCAAAGCTTTTCTATCAATTTTACGCAACTTCGTTACCGACGCCGCATGTAGAGGCGGAGCCGATGTCTTTTTATTCGTTAATTGCGTTATATTTGCAGTCATCCGTTTCATGGTAACGCATAGTATGGTCATTTCAAATTGAAATGGCGAGATAACACACCCCTCTAGCATGGGGGCTGGTAATTTGTTCCAAACATAAATTATAAGCGGGGCGAACGGTATACCTTTGAGTGGTATTGTGGTCGTCCGGCGCTGATTTATCATTAACGTCAGGCCATACCGATGACCCGTGGTCTGACAGGCATGGAGATCCTGGGGTGACATTCCGGTACCTTAACTGTGGAATATTGGCAGGCAAACAATTGGAAAACATACTGATATCTATCAGTGAAATCTGCGGCTGGCAAAAACATAAAGCAACGATCGTCAGAATCGTGAGTATACATGATACGAATAATTAACTGTTGTGGATGAAATGGCACAACGGACTATCAATGTAGTCGTCGGAGGAATAACGGGTATCAGAGTGTGTCACTAACCATCAGACTAGTGCGAACCGAGCTGCGTAGAAGTGACCAGTTGCATCCAACCATAGTCAAAAAGCAATAAACTAGACATTACGCAAGTTGTTAACGGTAGGGTGGGACATATTATCCTCACTTACGTTGTCTCATACAATAATAATCATATATACTTCTCAACGTATTTGTGAGAAATACTCTCGGGTGTGCGCGATCATGACGGATGTTTACATGCGCTGCTAAGCAACAGATGGGTGTAAATTAAGACAAACATGAAATCTATTGACAAAAAAGACGTAATCAGAGGGAAAATAGTCAGAGTTTACAAAGTTTGATTTACACACAAGGGAAGAAGGTAGTTTGCCTGTTCCACATATTCGGTCCAAAGATGAGATGTTACGGTAATTTACCTTAAACAAGGTTTGGGTAAAGAAGATGCTTAAAATATTTCAAGGTCACGCCGGGAACTACATGCTGTAATGTGCGACCGAAACCAGCAGGCGCGCACTAGTTGAATTCGACTTGGTGACGGAGCATGCTGCTGTGTTGTCGGCGCCGTTTCAGTGATCGTTTGTGTAAGTCGTGTGCATGGCTCATTGGGCCTTCGGCTCATGCTTGTTTCTTGTTGTTTCCTGTTACAGGATTGTTGTTGGAACCCCCTACTTCGGAAGAACGCTGTCCCCTGGTATCTGCACACTGCCCCAACGTTGGTCCGTAGGCTTAACGGACAACCGGAGTAGAGATAGCCGGCTTGCATGTTACAATGCAAATGCATCTTCGGGTGATTTCGCCGCTATTCGACGTAACTTCGTTCAGAAAAATGTTGAAATGTTGAAATTTGAACGAGAGAGGAAGGGAAGTTCCGAAATCTGGTGAATAATTGAGCAGACTCCAGCGCGGGACCTCAGTGATTGCTCGATGACGTCGAAAAATTGAAAATATCGCTAACCGCTCGGCCAGTATGGTGCTTTGACAGACCGTTCATCGCGAAGCTATTCTATGCTTAACGGATGCTCGTGGGAATATGCAAAAGAGCGCAATATCATGTGTTAAATGAGAAAGTGTGAAGTAATCACGTGTAATATGAAGATTAATGTAAATGTTATATTTTTTGATAAAAACTTTCGGCAATAATAGATTTTTTTTCAAAAAGGTAGATAATACTGGCAAGTAATTGTTATAGTATTCTGCGATAATTGGATAACGAACAGTTACTTCTAGAATGATTACCACGTGATAATGGAAACTTTTGACGCCATTTTGTTTTATATGGTCATTGCTTAAGTTAGAATGTATATTTCATGGCAAACAACACTTACGAATGATTAATGCGGAGGGTTTCAGGCAGGGGAGACAACGCATGGTGTTAGTTGGGGTTTTAATTAGATTATATAAGGTAACCCTGGGAGTATTTGTTTTCCCACAGTTTTCTGTGGAGAGTTTGTGTATATCGGCCAAGTAAACCGTCACTACCGGCTACCATTAATTATAACCCGATGACCTACCAAGGTGAACAGGTTATTACGAATGGACATATATATAATATTTGGAAAAGTATATATGTGAGATAAAATCCTGTTTTTCTCTTTTTCGTTTTGTCCTAAACGCACAAGTGACGCACCTGAATAAAATGATGTGGTTTCATGACTGTGTGAAGTTTTCATTATTTTGTACTACATTTTGCTAACATTGCGTGACTGCTGCATCAGACCACATTGTACATTTTTGTTTGGCTTGAGTAAAAACAACAACACAACACGTTTTCAAATAAACTCTGCTACGCGCGCTTGCTAGTTCTTCCTACGACGCCGGTGTTTGCTACCCAGTTTAAAACATCCTATTTGTTGGACTAACTTTCAGCTCGGTTACTTCGCATCCTCAGTTACGCTTGGAATAATCCGAATATTTTCCAGCATCATTGGACGTCCCACAAACATTGTCAGTCTTTGGTGAGTCCAGTCTTTGACTTCACTCGTTATTTTTGTATCGAGAATTATTGTAGTTCGCACATCCGTTCCACTACAAATGTACAATGAATCAAATGCTAGATGGGGTGTGAGTAAACCGTGGATACGCAGTAGACAGTTTCAGGCAAACTGTTCTAGATGGGAGCCAAATAATAAGGACGGGTAAGTACGTTACATGCTGCTGACAGCTAAATCTTCTCCGGGCCACATTCAGAAAGGTCATCAGAAAATACACAGTTTGAATGTAGACATTATGTTTGATAATGTAAAAATCTGTCCATTGAATACTGTTACTGACTAAATTTCACTCGGAAGTCCATTCCAAACATAGGAATATTTTACAATAAAGAAGCTGGCTCGTATCCTTTTCCAAGCTAACAGGGTTTACAAAATGAGACCTCTATTTCTTAGACCATGTGGGAAGATGTGCTGGAAATGAATGGCGAATGCTGTAGTGGGGGCGTCCGAATGCATCAGCTTATACAAAAGTGTAAGATTCAACTTTAGTCTTCGTAACCAAAGTGGATCAATACCGAGAGTGAGGATGAATATCCTAATAAGCATTTGGTAAATGATCGTTGGAGATTTTCTAAAACAAGCCTATCGAATTTGCGCACGCGGCAGTGAATGAAGGTGCAATACTCAAGCGGAGGTCAAGCGCACATTTTGTAAACAGCCAGCTTCGCATCCGGTAGACCGAAAGATTTTTGGTGCAGCCTATGGTCCTTTTAGTTTTAGCCACCTGAAAGCGTACTTGTTCACAGAAATTAAATGTGTGTGAATACCATATTCCTAGATCTCGAAAGGATGTGGCGGTGTCAATATGATGACCGTCTAGTGCGACAGACCCATTGGGTATTTGACAACCATAAGTGGTAATGTTCGACTTATTTGCTGAGAACGTCATGAACCATGTTTTGCACCACGACTCCAATAAACCTATGTCCTGTGGTATATTTTGTAGGCACAAGACGAGGTTGCTGGACTGGCGGAATGTGTAAACGATTTTGATATCGTCAGCAAACAGAAAGTGTTTGCCATGTTTAATGACATCGCATACGTCATTTATATACACGAAGAATAGCAGTGGTCCCAGAACACTTCCTTGAATCACCCCACTATTCACCGGTTTTGGCATTGAGCAGTGCTCTCCAATTTTGACAGTTTGGGTTCGGCCTTCAAGATATGACGAAATCCAGCTGTAAATGAGTCATGTACGACAAGGGATGCTATTTTGACTAGCAGGCACTTATGGGGCACGCAATCAAAAGCCTTTTGCATGTCTGGAAGTAGGATGATGACCGCATTTCCTGCATCGGCAGACACCGATATATGCTTTAAGAATTCCAACTGACATGCCGTGCGAGAGCGCCTACTAAGGAAACCAGGCTGCGAAAGATTTATAAGGTTTCGTGACCTCAAAATTCGGTAATGGGCGTCTTTATTATCTTTTCAAGCATTCTTGAGCAGATTGGGGGTATGGTTTATTGGACGATAGTCACCAACTCCCTGTCTTGGACCACTTTTGAAGCGAGGCACTATGATTGACCTTTGACACTGGGGAGGAAGGGTTGTGGATGAAAATTATAGCGTGAACAAATACAGTAAAATGATGGGTACATCCTCAACTCCTTGCCTGATAGCGACTGGTGGGATACAATCAGGTCCAGGGTGGATTGTGGGTTTGATAGTATCTGACTGTGAGCGGATACTCCCAACATCAATCAAAACGTTGCGCAGAACTTTTGTTGTTTTCAACGGAAAAAACGAGTGATACTGTGCTCTCCACACTAAACGAAGCAGCAAAATGTGAGTTGAAGAATTCACATATTACAACAAGGTCATCGACAGCGTCGTATAGTTGAGCATTGTAACTTTTATAAAAAAGTTCTCCTTGGATTTATTCCGTCTCATCAGTTACCTTAGTCCCTAATCAAATTGCTCATTGCCGTGCTCGAACAATTTTTTGTTTGCATGACGCAGTTGGATTCTGTGATCAATCTGATCAAACAAACTGCTCGTTTGCGTTGTTTGCGAGAATCCCAGTGTCCTTCAGTGAATCGAATCCAGTGATTCAAGAAAAATTATCCGTTTCGCAGCATTCGGCTTGAAAGTCATTCGAAAGTCAGAACGGTCATTTTGGCGCGAATCCTCGACTATTAAATATTTTTGGGTAGGTTGAAATCAAAATTTCAGGCAAAGTACCTACAGTGCATCAATTATAAATAAGCAGCGCTGATGGAAAAATTGGAATACATTGAATAAGTCCCGAAAGTATTCGTTTAGTGATAGAAAAATTTCCCACCATTTTCGCAAAAATAACCGGTTTCGGGCGTTGACTCACTTTTTCATGTCTTATGAATGGGCTCATTGCAATTTTTGAGATGAAATACATCACCCTGTAGCCCAAGAGTGCTTCATTTTGCGGCGTTTTAAAGATATGTTCGAAATGGAAATATACGACCATACAGTGTTGGCATTGCACTTAAACAAGAACACTAACACATTTGATGGTGGAACATGTATGACAACATTTCTACCTTCCTTTTCTATACGACATTTATGCTTTTTCTCCTTGTTGGCAAGATTTCAGGTAGATACTGGTCGATGGTTGGAAATGACGCCATCATATGGTTGTTTCTATCTTCGGTGTTTATGGAACGGCGTGAGAACTGGGTATCATGTCCCACCCTATCATTGATAATCTTCGGGAATAAATTCTATTCACTCTACCGCATTGTTGCAAACTAGCTTAAGGTCGCGTGGCGTTCATAGATAGAATTAAGCTGCCTGCCCATCACCGGGAGGCACACCTCTCAGCCAGTCACAGTATGATGTTTAGAACGCCAAATATCTATCGCGGTGCAGCAAAATATTTTAACCAATATGACGATCAATAGAATCAAGGATGATTACTGCCAAGAACACCGAACGCTTCAAATAAAGGTGTTCGATCACTTCCCGCATGTGTTCGTTCTCCGGATTGTTCATGATAGAAGTGGTTCGAAAGGAGCAGCTACTAGTGTGAACACATACTGCATATTCAGACGTTATTCGTAGATTGATTATATCAAATTAGAATTGCCACTAGTGTGAACGCATACGCAGATGTTATTTATAGTTTAAGTGAATCAGGTTGGAATGGACTCTAACGTGAACGCATACATCATTCTGAGACATTGTTGGTAGCCTTAGTCAATCGGGTGGGCCAGCTACTATTGTGAACCTATACTGCATACCCAGAAGCTATTCGTAGTTCAGGTGAATCCGGTTGGAGCAGCTACTATTGGAAATGCGTGTCGCATATCTAAACCTTCTTCATGGGCCATGTTACCAGGATTGTGCTTACGATCCCATTATCTGAATATATCAGAATCAGAAATGTTGTACTGTATACGGTTCTGTGTGGTATAAGGTGGGGAACAGTTTGACAAGTTAGCCCGCGGGATTTCCCTTTCCGCGTATGATTATGAAGTGGTACTCTGCGAACAGCCAGGTTCCTCCAATGGCGATAGAACGAAAGTGTACCATGTATAGTGCAACCGGCTTACTCGGATGTCTTCAAGATTTTCTTTTTATATATTTCATTATACTTGGGAAACTTCGAGGCGGAGATCCAAAGAGTGGAGATAAGCAGGCGATAAATTGAAAAGCTTATTGATAACTACCGATAATGAAACTCAACGGCAGTGACAGTACGTATGCTGGAAAGCAAACAACACTCGTCTCATACAGATACGGGGATTCCGTTTGTGCCACAAAACTTCTCATATCTGCGAGCAAAATAGCTGCGAAGATAGTAACCGAAAGTGCCTCTTGGCAAACGAACATATCTTATGAACGAACGACATGAAGCGACACAAAATAGACATAACTTTTATTGAGCCCGGAGGCCTCATGAGCCGGGATGACGTACATCCAAAGACACGATGGCAATGCGTGTTCAGACAATCCTGGAACATCTGCAGTAAAATTTGGTCGTCTAGAAGTTAAACAAGCAACGAATGATGAATGAAAGATTACACAAACAAATCTCGCTGAATTCTGATGTTGGTGAAAAAATATTGACCAATAGTTGTTAGCAACAGATATCTCAGTGACGCGTTCTTTCGACGAGTCGCGGCTGCAATGATATAAGGGATGCTGTTAACAGTCATCGCAAGACACAAGCTGGAATATAAAACGCAGTAGTTGCTCACAACACAATGAGGGGTCTGTGACAAAATTGGGAAAACTAAGATAAATATAGACCATACACTTCGGGGTGATGTTGCGCAAATCCTGTAAACAACGTCTCAGCATGCAGTATGCGTTCACACTAGGGCCTATTCCAACCTGATTTACTAAAGCTATGAAGGAAGTCTGGGTATGCAGTATAAGTTCACACTTGAAGATGCTTCAATCTGATTCAATTAATCCACGAAGAACATCTGCGTATGCATTCACACCAGCAGATGTTTCAGTCAGACTCACTTAAGTTATGAATAACGGCTGAGTTTGCAGCATTCCTTCTAACTAGTAGATGATTCAACCTCACTAACCTAAGCTCTGGATTACGTCTGAGATTGCAGTATAGGTTTGTACCAGTAGGTGCTCCAACCGGATTCACCTGAACTACGAATAGCTTCTGGGTATGCAGTATAGGTTCACAATAGTAGCTGGCCCACCCGATTGACTAAGGCTACCAACAATGTCTCAGAATGATGTATGCGTTCACGTTAGAATCCATTCCAACCTGATTCACTTAAACTATAAATAACATCTGCGTATGCGTTCACACTAGTGGCAATTCTAATTTGATATAATCAATCTACGAATAACGTCTGAATATGCAGTATGTGTTCACACTAGTAGCTGCTCCTTTCGAACCACTTCTATCATGAACAATCCGGAGAACGAACACATGCGGGAAGTGATCGAACAC
>JTDE01006348.1:4329-19417 GCA_014338405.1 Paragonimus skrjabini miyazakii
AAACGGGTGTTCCGCAGAGCCTGGTGATATGTACATTTATGTGTGGATGTGGGTGCTTTACATCATTAGTTAAAGCATCATATCTGGGAAAAATAATTGGCTTGTGATTCGTACATACACGAGGTAAAAATACTGAGCCATCGGCTTTACAATGAATACTGAATAAGAAAAGACCTACGGGAACTATCACACGGGAATGTGAACGCGTCTCACTGAGTGGTCACTAGGGCAGTAAATTAACAGAAGTTCATGATTTCAGTAGGTACGAAGCAAAAAATACGATACCCCTGATATCTTAGTCGGACTACCATCGTGTCACCCAAGGATTCCAAACTGGTTAAGTTTCATGACAGGACTGATCATCGGGCTGAACGCATTTGTTTTAACACACTTGCAGTTGAACCGCTGTTGAGCTGGCGTTATCGACAAAAATGGTTGTGGTTGCCGCTGGAGTAATGCGCATGTAATCATTGTCGCAGCTGTTCATGCAGTTTGCCCGATATTTTACCGTTTCATGTTGATAAATGACAACTCATTCTATACAAATACAAATAAACAAGTAATTTAATATATTTCACAACTGCTCTTCAGCGGTTGCCAGCTGCACGCCTTATTAATTTTATTCATTCTTGTAACAGATAGCGGAGAATTTACAGGGCTTCAAAAGGTTATTCGAGGGCCGCGAATCTCCACACTGACCAATTTGATGTTTGTCTTGATAAATACATAATGGCTGCGTACCACTCCCAGTAGGATCCACCTGAGCATTGTTAACCCAGAGGACGTATTGTGTTGCACAAATGGGTATTTTTTTGACCCACGTGCACCGGCACACTGGAATGTCTTTCCTGGAGCGTACTCAAACTGTAGTCTTAACGGAAATCGCACTGAAACAACGAGGCAGAATTTGAAAATATCTAGTAGATTTACAATCTTGTTAGAATTTAGTCTACTCTAAGATCAACGACAACAACCAAAGGAGGAAAAAGAAAGCCGGGGATGGGCTCAAGGATACCCGGCTCGATTCGAAGCGGCGCCAAGCGAAAAGTGCTTTGAACCCCACGATAAAAACTCTCGAAAAGGTTTTGGCGGATGACGTTGAAGACTGAAATAACAGGTGAGACGTTAAGGAAGGGCAAGCATTCACTGCGTACGGTTATTTACAAGGCGGAAGGAATTGGCGCTGATTTCCCATCAGGCCTACCACAACAAACACACAGAGAATCATGTATTCAAAAAATATGTTGAAAAACACGGTCACTACCGTGATCCTGCGACAAGCCACATGATCGTCCTTTACCACAGTAGTCTGCAACGGTGATGATGTGTATTGCCAAACGAAATAAGGTTACTGGGCAAGAATAAGGTAATAATTCAACGACGGATATATACACAAAGTCGCCGTGTGAGCTAGGGCAAAGCAGGACCAAACGGTAACATATTAGAATGGGTAGCGGACGCGAAGTGTAAGTCGTGCGTTTGAATGCGCTGGGTGCCGACCGATGTCTTTGAACGTTTAACACACTGCTTAGAGGTCTGCGAAGGTCCGTGGCAATAAGGGTGCAAGTAACAATCGGCGCTTAACCATGGTCAATACTAGACAAACAGGATCGCTGCACAGATCCCCGCAGTCTTTGTCCAAGTGTGACAAGTCCTTGTACGTTTCATCATCTGCTAATATGCATACTTTCACCTCCTCCGTGCGCGGGTTGATTGCAATTAGTCCTATCCTGTTGTTTGATGGCGTTAGCGGCTCTAATTGTACTTTTGCATTTTACCGATGTTTCGTGTTTTCATAGAAACCCAATAAAACGGAGATCTGCTTGATGCGCAAGACGTCTCTTAACTTCCATTTCGGAAGATAGCAAACTTCCAATGTGTTGTGCTGGAACGTTTCAGAAGAGTGATTCTCGTCAGTTCGGTCATCGAAAACCGAACGACAGTAAAAACAAAACTTAGCGCACTAACCCCGTGTATAGACATCAACATCGGAAAATAAGGTGTACAAAGAAAACACGTCAAGCCAGCGAAGCACGCAGCGCATGGCGTTTTCAGCTACAGGAAGGACGTTACAAAATGATAGCCTGACCGAAACGAAAATAAGCGAAAAACCAAAAGCACTAACACTGTACACTGGAATGCGACTATGAAAAATACCATTACTTATAGCCGCTACATTTGACAGAAAAGTAGAAGAAAACTGCAGTCAGCAAATTTGGAACCACGACGAATCCGCTGACGAGTAATGCACCCGAATTGTTGGACATACGCGACGCGAACCCATAAAACACGCCGACCCTGGCCCGAAGTCAGCCCGATTCTGGCAAGCGTTTGCAAGGGGTCGGAACCTAGTGGGCGTGCGACAAACTCCAGAGTCTGCCGGACATTGGCCAGAGTTGTTTCGGAGCAGACCAAAGTTGTCTCCCGATGGACCAGATTAGAATCTGAGTTGGCCAACCAGGCTGACGCCACCTTCCTCACGTTCCTGGTTATGTGCCTCAACTAATAAAGCGATTCAACTTTAACGTAATCCAACACTCAAGGACTGCCGACATTACTCCGTAGGTTTTCATTGACTTCTCCCGCAATCGATATTTCACAGCAAACGACTTTATTTGACACGAACTGACAAACTAATTAAACAGAATACATCTTGTCATACAGCGATTAGTTCGACCGTCTTCGAATGACCTCACGTCGACCGGTATAAAGATGGACGGGGACGAATCGAGTAACACTTGTAGTGTTCAGAATTCATAGTTATATTTCATAATTTATTTTTGTACGTTTTTATATGCACCGTTTTGTTAGCTTCATCTGCACACTTGTTTGAAACCATCACCATCACTTTTTGAATCAAATCGTCAACACGAACAAACGGGAGTTACCGCACGTCGTCTCTGTCTTCTTCACCTGGGCGGATTTTTGGGCTGGTGAAGTGATTGGACGGTGAAATACTTTAGCTCCGCATATCAGTCGAACTGTCGACGCTCGACGTCCATCATCTCGCTCCGCGTGTGGAATCATCTATCGGTCGCCTAACGAACCTCATCTCTGGGGCTGTCTTTCTCTCTAGTGGCGGTCTGTTCAGTCCAGCGGACCTTGACTCATCAGTGAGTCATTCCTATTTTACTGATGCGTCTTCTGTTTCATTTGTACGCTAACACGTTGAGCCTATCCGTTACCGTTGCAACTCTTCTTTGGTATGAACATATTTTGAGTCGGTTTTATCATTCAGTCGATGGGGCTCCTGCCGCTTTACTGAAATTTTCTTACATCGGGGGACTCAGCACGGACCTTGATGTCTGTATGGTTTACAAAACGCACGATTTTCTCTCAATCACCAATGTCACCGAAGCCTCTAGCGCTTCTGTATCAATCGTAGCTACGGCGTTGTCCTGAAAACCGTTCCTTCCTTCAAATGAAAAATGGTTGTCCAGTCGAACATATATGGTGACTAATTGATCGTTCACTAAGGATTCAAGTTTACGCCGAGTTGCGCGTAATCTGTTCATCAAGTGGATGTCGTTTTTTACATCCACCGGCATGAGAGATGATTGATCTTCAAACCGTTTAATGAGTAGGCGCTTGTAAGAGCTGGATTTAATACGGTACTGATTGAATAACAATACAATCAGATGAAATTTTGAAATGAAATTTTTCATGTAAAAATTCCTCAGAAATTGAACAGGATGTGCCGGTACCATGAAGCAGACAATTGGGCATCGCTCAGTTAGGGCGACGATGAAACGGAAGTAAACTCACTTAAACTAATGTCCAACGCAGTTCTGGAGCTAAATGTCTGTTCGTGCATCCTGAATGCTAGTCGTAGATCGTGATTTCCTCAGCCTTTGTGTTTGAGAAAATTATATTACCGGAAAACCGCTTTATTAGCTTGGTACCTGGCGCAGAAATTGTGTAATATTCCAGAAAGTCAATCACACGAACAACACCCTACGTTCAGCGTTTGTTAATCGAGAAACAGCAGGCCTGTCTCGCAATAGAAGAAAAGAAGTCACAAGTCAACAGTGAACATATATTGAACACAATACAGACACCGAGAGAAGCCCCCACAACGCGTCCTTGTCCATATATATACGGGGTCCCACGGTTCGGAATAGTCCACCAATCAGAAGTGGCCTCGCGCTCACTACCCGCCGACCTCCGGCTCTGGTTGGTCATCCTCCTCCGTTCGTTGCACGGACGCGGCCAACCCGCTTGTTCGAGGGCCTGAAGGGAAGCGGAAGGGAGTATGTGTGACAAAACAGAATGGCGGCGCACTACACGTTATTACAATTGAAATATTTGAAATCAGCGTCATGGGCTCATATCTGTTTGTTTTAACTGACTCATAATTAAAAACGACCTTCTCGTAAATTTTTCGGGAAATTCGGTGTGGTTGCTGTTGTTGTGGTTGTTTGCGTGTGGCAGTGTTAACAAAAGGAAGGCGGATGTCGTTTTTTAATCTTGTTTTTCCATTCGTTGGTTATTTTATTTTCATATTTTTTTGTAGCAAATGCGACTTCTAATGCGACGTTTGAGAATTTTGAATTTCACACTTTCCCACTGTTCCAGGAGTGCCTTTATAAACACATGGATAAATTGGGCGTCATTTTCGTTCGTGGGACGAGCCGAAGGTGGAAAAATGCTTTGGTGTACGATAAGGTAAGGTGACATGGTTTCCTGAAAGCCGTGCAGATTTGTTTTCGTTGTAAAAAGTATTAAAGTTGTAGGTGTATGCAGGGGTGTGCGACGTGTCTAGCGTGTTAATTGTTGTCAGTTTTAGCATGTCGGTTCTCGCGACTCATGTTGCAGATCACGATTTCATGTGATCCGAGGAGATGCGTGTCCGGTTGTGAGTACTTTTGAGTTTGGGCACAACCACCCCTCAGTCTTCTGCTATATGAGTCTCTTCCTACGAATCGTGGACTCACCGTCAGTGAATCGAACGAATGCAGGCGTCTGTTTTGGTACAATACGTCAAATGCTGACATCAAGCAGTGTGCACCGGATCTTTACGAGGAGCTTATCATAACCGCTGACATTGGAAACGTCTGCCGCAAGTTGAAGCCTGCAATGTCAAATGAGTTTGCAATGCAAGGTTGGGCACGAAACATTAGGAAAACTTGATGAGGTGCTGTCGGTAATTGATGCGAAAGGTGTGGTGCGCACCATGAGGGATGAAGGCAACAGATATGCGCATATCTGCTTAACCCAGCGAACACAGATTAAAATATTCCGACGTTCCCCGCATGTAGTGAGTGTGGATGCCACCTACGGCACAAACGGGCACAAGTATATCATTGTATATTTCATTATACTTTCGAAGCCGGAAGTTATATCGGTTCCTCGTAACAAATGGTGCGGGACACGGCCGACCCGTGACGTACAGGTACGTTTATAGTTTTCATTATTTTGTACTTCATTTTGCTAACATTGCGTAACTGCTGCATCAGACCACATTCTACATTTTTGTTTGACTTGAGTAAAAACAACAACGCAACATGTTTTCAAATAAACTCAGCTGCATGTGCTTGCTGGCTCTTCTTACGACGCCAGTGGTTGCCATCCAATTTAAAACATCTTGTTTGTTGTATTAACTTTCAGCTCTGTTATTTCGCATCCTCAGCTGAACTTGGAACAATCCGAATACTTTCCAGCGTCATTGGACGCCTCACGAACATTGTTAATCTTTGGTGAGTGCAGTCCTTGACTTCACTCGTTATTTTTGTATGGAGAATTATTGTAGTTCACACATCTGTTCCACTACACGTTCGTAGTGAGAAGTATGCTTCCCTACGTAGACTGTTGGAAATTTTTCGGGAAGTGGTGGGCGTGCAGGTTATGGTGAAAACATTAGTCATGGATGTGACGGTCGCGCAAATGAGGGCAGCCCGTGTGGTGTTCGGCTGCGACGTCATTTTGTGTCACTTTCATGTGTGTGACGCCGTTCGTAAACATGTGGGCGGGTAAAACTCGTCCGTCATATTTATTAAAAGACAAACTCTTTTCGTAGTCATTTTCGTTTCTACCGAATGACTACGGTAGACAATGAGGAAGAGTAAGTTGCACTCTTACAATGTTTACCGTAGGTTCAAACGTGATTTGTATATTATCGGCCGAACGGATAGGAAGTTTCTGAATTATTTGCTGTGCAATTGGCTATACATCAAGCCGAAGTTGACTATCCATGCGCAAAGCGATGTTGCCCACTTTGGCAATCGAACAAATAGTAGGCTGGAAAACGCAAACGGGTGGTTGAAGAAGAGGACGCGCCCAAGAAACTTCCCAGCCGTTTCCATTCAGAAACTATGGATCCACAGCGAGCGGCTGCTGCGCGAGTATGAAGTACAAACGACCTATGAGTGCAACCGTCGTGAGGTTGTAGACGTTGACTGGTACGTGCAGAACATTTTTCACACAGTGACCACGTTCGCAAGTCACCTTGTCCAAAATATCCGATGGGACGGACTCCCCGACTCCCTTTCGAAACATCCAAGCGCAAGGTAAACGGTTCTCTAGTATTCACCTAGAACATTGCAACTTATTGTTCAACAAGGTGGCAGCGATTTTGTCGTGGATAGCGTACAGGGCACCCGTTAGTGTACTTCTTACCGTTCAATGTGTCTTCCATGCATACACATTCTGTTGATGTTTCGGAAACATTTCTATCCCTACGGTAAGATTTCTGTAGTTTCCACTTCCCTTTCCAAATGTCGCGTCCCCATTCATGAGCGTTGGCTGGCAGGGTAAAACTTACCAATTTGACAATTGGTGGGCCCGTTTCTTCTGCCGCTTGCTACAGCCAATTTCAACCGTCACTATAAAGCCCTGCAACACGTACTTGAAATACTGTATGATTCCAAAGACCGCACGGCGGTGACTTGCCTCAGCAGCATAATTGCTTTTGCCAGTGAAATATTGAACATGCTAAAACTGGCTTACCTTTGTACAACTTCCCCCTGGGCCAACCTACAATTAGTATGCAGCCGAGGTGGGTGAAGCAGCCTTGAACAGGATTGCCATGCGGACACTGCGGTGACCCGATATAGATGGGCAGCTATTGCTGTGATGCCGATCAGCTGAATTTTACTCCGGATGTATCCAAGTGGCAGATATAAACGATTTTTGACTGTTGGGTATGTTGACGGATTTCCCGCCTGTATCCGTTTCGTACAGAGCGAAAGGCTTCTAGATCCTCCGGCTTTCCCATAAGTTTCTCCTTATGGAATTGACGGGAACGTGAATCAAGAAGGCGACGTATGGCCCACAGAAGCGGTGAGCGAGATGAGTACTTTCGCAGTTTGCGAGGAACAAATGTCTTATCAACTTCGTGGAAGGCAACTTTAAAAGAAAAATTGTTTGCGTTCACTTAATTAGACACAAGTTTGAGTATACTTGAGAATGTTTTCAGTGCGCCAAAGTCAGCTTTCTGGATGTTTCTGAATGAAGTCTTTGTTACGGCATTTTGGAACCAGTAGCAGATGAAATCGACAGTAGTTAACATGTGTCTACTATGTCACAGCGTTGGTTTGATGACCACTTTATTTACCAGATGAGCTTACTTCATAGTAACCATATGAAGCAATGAAGGTATCTGTCCTGGGCGATGCCGTGTAGGTAGTTTGACATGTTGTTTCCAGGCTTTTTAATGGATCAACATTGTTAGGGATTTCGAAAATCCGTAGTCACAGTCCTCATAAGGAGCAGCTACATAGTTAAGTTAGGGTGCGTTAAAGTCACCCATCATGAGAAGATGGGAGAAACGCTGTGTAGACGAGAGATAGTCTAAGGCGGCAAGAGTGGCCTCGTCGTCAGATGGGCCGCACGGCAGCGATCGATAAATAATACAGACGAGGAGCGTGTAACGACTTCGAATCTGGAGTTTAAAGCGCAGTCCATCACACGTCTCTGGAGAGGTAAATTCTCCTATGCTAGTTGGTGCTGGCAGCTTTCGGCTCAGAAAAACAGCGCAGCCTCCTATGCGTCCACTGGGTGAGTCTGCTTGGTACAGTGAGTATCCAGGACCACGCAGTTCGTTATCACTGATATCCGCGGAAAGTCAGGTTTCTGTTAAAGCAAGAATCTGAATACAAATGTTGTGGACCAGCTGTCTGATTTTAGGTAGTTTGTTTAAAAGGCTCAGACAGTTAGTGTACATGCACTTGAGGGCCACCTCCTTATTTGGCTGGGTGCAAAGAGAGATAGAAGAGCGTGAGGAAGAGCTTGAAAACGCAGTCCCAGTAGCGGGGGGGGGGAGTGCGCAGACGGCGTCAGATTTTCCTGAACCCCCTTGGAGATTTGTGGTTGTTTCAACGCAGCCTGAGCACATGTGAGCGTTTAGGTAGGACTCTTCGTCTGCTTCTAGTTGGTCAAGGTTGAGGGCTAGTGGACCACATTCATTTTTTAAGGTAATGGGGGGTGGTTTGCAGTTTTGCACCCCCGAAAATCCGGGTGGGATTTCAAGTTAGAGAAGAACTTAGGCCGAAATGACCGTGTGCCGGCGGGGGAAAATGCGGCTGGAATAAGCCAAGTATGAGACATTTTGGAAGCTGGAGGTGACCCAAGAAGACCCATTGGAGTGTAAAGCTTAGAACTAAAGTGATACTGATTCAGAACCTTACAGCTCCAAAGATGATTGGCCGTCCAAGAGGATGGGGGCGGCCGCTTTTGGTGTGAGTGTAGACACATGGGTTGATTTATTCGAAAGCGCTGATTCTCCCTTAATAATGGGAATAAGGGCCTTCGCGTTGGCTTGAAGTTTGGGGTCAGCCTTAGTGTGTGACCTTGTTTTGTCAAGCTGGGAGTGCTTGCGCCGCGCCTACAATGAACAATCCAGTCAGACTCCTTTTAAGTTGGCATGACTTTTCTTTAGCTGAACTGTCTTGTCCAGTACTTTTCCTGTGCTGACCTTAGCGGGTGAGGTCACCAGAAGTCCAAGTGACTTCTCAGTAGCTTTAGAGCGAAATCTGTTAGCAGAAACTGAGTTCTTCAATAATGGAGGGAATGAGATGTTTAACACCGCTCTTGCTTGTCCACCTGGAGTGGATGTGGTCAGATATCGTCCCCACAAAACAAGCCTTCTCTCCCTGAGTGCCTTGTTCCTCAAGTTTGTCGCGGTTTCCTCAGTTTAAGCTGTGGACAAAGCCACTGCCTTACGAGCAACCGCCACACCTGGAAGAGCGAACGCAATATACTCGTTCAGTGAGTTCAGTTCTGACCTCATGCCAGATAAAGCCGTCTGTATCTCAGCCAGAGCTTTTT
The DNA here is from genome assembly GCA_014338405.1 of Paragonimus skrjabini miyazakii. NCBI lineage: Eukaryota > Metazoa > Platyhelminthes > Trematoda > Plagiorchiida > Troglotrematidae > Paragonimus > Paragonimus skrjabini miyazakii. The sequence continues at coordinate 13,594 of JTDE01006348.1, forward strand.
CAACCGTGGCCATGAGCATCGCATTAACGCTTTTAGACGTCTTGCAACTACACTTCAACGTGTCTCGTTTCTGATCACTGGGGGTGGCAAATAGCGGAACGGATACAGCCCCGGACGAAATGCAGCCCTCACAAAAAGGGCAGCCCATGCAGGTAAACGGCTTTTTAGACAAAGCCAGTAGAGTGTACCGGTCCTCCTTGAGGCTGGTTCACGTAAGGTGATATCAGCCTAAACACGTCTGACACTGCATACCGTTTTGAACAGTCGTGAGACAGCCGACTTGGTCGTAGACACACTATACTTATGATCCACCGATGCTGCAAGATCTTGTTCGTGCCATTGTGAAGAAAAGCGGTAAGCGTTAGCGATGTAAAGAAGGTAAGCAAAAGAGGCAGAGCATAAAGCGAGGTACTAGTGGAACCGGAAAGATATCTGCTCAGATATTAATCGGCCAAATAGATGCGTTAAACGGTATAATATAAAACGGACATAAATACTGTTAACCAGATAATTTAATACGTAACGAAATTAATGTTATTCGATAACGAATAGAAGTCATCTTATGTAAATATTTGATGCATAAGGCACCAATAAGAAAAAAATATGAGTAGACAATGAGAGCGAAAAATTTGAACCAAATTTCGAGTTACACGCGAAAACTACTGCACATTTCTTGCTTACGTTTTGGGAAGATTGAATCAAACAATTTCCAGGCAACAGGCTTCTAAGGTTCCAGGAACTGGAACAAGCCACGAAATTTCAGTAACTTCAACAGCCAGGAAAGGTTTTTTAACTAAAAGATATCAGAGATATTCGCGGTCTACCGATTGCACGCAGCGCCAGTGTGGTTGCATCGTGAATGAACAATCTCACCCACAATTTCAGGATAATGCTTGCTAATCCACATTGATCTTGCTAACAACACATACACAAACACGCTTAGCTTAGGCAATAAATCATTTGAGCACTGTTCCTCTGTAAAGCCCCCGATCGTTGCTATAACGCAGTCGTCGCTCAACACTTCATATCCCGACTCTGGGCTGGCTTTAAAAGATGTGATTAGTCCCCACGCTGAAAGGGCTGAAAGTAGATGATAGGGGTGCTTCTTCTATTTCACACCTGTCTCCAGGCCTTCTTTAAAGAAGTTCAGTACGTGGTGCAATTTCGGAAACAATCTGGTGTATGATTCGTCTAAATGTTTCGGATCACTGGTTGATGAGGTGCACTGTCGTCTCCTGTTTTCTAATAATTCGATTGGGTTGATAACTATATCCACCGTAGGCATTTTTCCACACCCCTTTTCATAAGTAAGCTCAACTTCCGAGAAGATTGAACATCGAGGCTAGATTATCGGTTTTTCGAGACGATGGTACCATTTTGCATGCTCTCGTCAGCTGTTATACACAACAGCGGCGAACACCAAAAATATTTAACCGAATTAGGTCCATAAATAAAGTCAGTGAATACACTAATCTGCCACTGGTGAAAACCATGGCAGACGGAGATTCAAGGCCAACAGCTTTTGCACACCGAGGAGAGGCTTGCTACGTATGGCAAGCAGCACCTCGAGCAAGTCGAGAATGACAGGCCTGTGGTCACGCATTAACGCATGGAAAGCATTTGTCGAGTTAATCACATGATTCTTCTATCATTCCACTACCATCCAGCAAAACCGGTCTTCTAGTTGCTTTATCCAAAGTCGTAGTTTGAGAAGGATGTTTTATATTCCTCGAAATTCATTGCTGTCGATAAGGACATAAGAACCGCTGCTCCGCAATATATCTTGAGCCGTCCGAATGTCGTATCGAATTCAGACCTCGGTACTGTTCACACATCTTTTCGGCAAGTTCGAAAATAGGTGTCTCCAACTGCTGTATAACGATTCTGTTCGTCCGAATCTCAAGGAGGGAGCTGTGATCTGGTCACCTTATCTCCGAAAGGACAATTTGCAATTGGCTACTGTGCTGCGTCGTGCCACTAAGGTAGTTCGGAGACTAAAACTCAAGTCATGAATAAAACTGACACCACCGAGTGTGTGCTGTTTGGAACATCGTTGGCGTGAAAATAACTTGGTGAAAACCTCCTTGATAATGCAGTCTCCTGGTCCTCCGAGAAGACAACACGTCACAGGAGGGTCAAGCCCTTCACCTGGACGTTCGACATATAAACCTGAATGCGGAAACAACTTTTCCCCAAGGCGTGTATGGAAAGGTTGGAATGCTACACGTGACCTCTGCTAACTTTTTCATCGATTCAGCGACCGATACAGAGGTTCGAGGAAGAAGCGCAAGGTTCCCGAATCCAGTCAGTTTTTCTTGATCAGCGTCAACCGGGCGTTTGTTGACCTGAAAGACAGTCCTTGAAAACAGGGTGTAGCACCGCTTTCGGGGATTAAAGTAACTGCCACAAACAAGGTCAGATTACCTGCATAAAATAGTGTTTTGGAAATGAGAGTCAGGTAATGTTTCAAAAAGATGGCTAGAGGCGCTGCTAACGACCTCAGAAGGAAGACTGTAAGCAAAAACCTACCTAAGGAAGGTCCAAGGACGAAGCCTGAAAAGCTTCTTGTTATGTCCTCGCCGGCCGTGATTATTTGCCATGATGAAGAACTGTTCAACGAGGCCAACTCTGAAGAAGAATTGTATAAGAATTAAATCACATCGCAGCCGTCGAAATTCAAATGGGTATAGATCAAGAATTTCAAGTTTGGACTCGCACGCGACATTTCTTTTGTCCGTGACTAGTTTGATAGCCACGCGCTGGACACGCTCAATAGCTGATATTTCTTTATTCAGACCGGTATACACGACCTGATTGGCATACTCGAGGAGCGGTCTTATATATACCCCGTAAAGTGTTTGAAACGCTCTCTTGTGTATGCGGGGGAAAGTGCCCTTGATCATCCTAAGAGCGCCATCTCACAGTGATAAGCATAAGATAAGTTAGACGACAACCAGATCGATTTGCATGATATCAACTGTGCCGAATGCACTGTGAACCACGAAGGCGTTGCCAGAATCTCCATCAAGTGACATATGTGTGCACCTATTGTCATTAAGTGGGAGACTCCAATCGTCCGACCAACGCTTAATCGCGTCAGGATCAAATTGTGGTGCGCTGAGATCAGTGGCGTTCCAGATTTTTAGGTCATCCACATATAGTTGGAAGTTGCTAGAAGTATTTCCCGGAAGGTCATTGATGTAGATCAGAAATAACAGGGGACCTAAGATTGACCCTTAAACAACTCCCGCAGAAATGAAGGAGGGAGATTAAAGGTCTGATCCAGTTTTAACTTTAACCGTCCTATTATCGAGGAAAGAAACAATCCAGCGAAGAACGTCTCCTTGAATACCATAGGCTTCCAGTTTGTGTTTCAGGGCGCCGTGTAGGACACGGTCGGAAGCCTTGGCAAAATCAAAGAAGATAGCATCTGAGATGAGGCCATTGTCCCTGACCTCCGTCAGACTATCCATGAAAATACGCATATTAGTTATGCATGACCGATTAGGAAGGAAGCCATGCTGAGTAGAAGAAAAATGACGGTTTAATAAAGTGATTGAGGATGGCACGCTTTTATAAGCGCTCCATTATCTTTCTATTAAGGCTGATCGGTCGATAGCTGGCCGGAGAGTGCCGGTCGCCCCTTTTTAAATTTGGGCGTGACTGTCGCCTTTTTGCAAGCGCTAGGAAGATTGCCAGTCTGGAGTGTCTGTTTAAACAGCTCGTAAAAGGGTTCTGCCAGACTAGCATCCGCTTCTTTGAGAATTCTGGGATGAATTTCGTAAGGACCCATTGAACTCTATGAATTCACCTTAAGTAAAAAGTCCTTAACATCCAGCACGGAAAACTCGACAGTAAGGAGTGGTTGCCGGAAATTCTGCTGCTGAAGGATAGGGTGCCAGTCCGGCGGTGTGACGCTATATACTGTCGTGTAGTAGACCCTAAATAACTTGGCCACAATTAGGGAGTCAGATGAGGCCGCCCCGTCGGGCAGTCGCAAAGAAAGAGCCGAAGGTTTGTTCGTTCTTAGTCGTCGCATATGCTTAAATAGGACGTTTTTGTTCCCGCGAGCTTTGATGAGGACCTATTCTTGTACGCGTTTGCTGTGCCCACGGATTTCCCGTTTACACCTATTTCTAACAATGTGGAACGCGCGAAGGTCCTCCGGGTTTCCCGTAAGCTTGTGCTTCGCGAATAAGATGGAACGATCATCAAGGAGACGACGTATTCTACGTGGAAGAGGTGGCCGATAAGAGAAAGTGCACAGTTTGCGCGGCACGAATAAGTTGTCCGCTTTATCAATTACTCTTTGAAGTGCGCAGTAGTTCTGGTCCACGAAGCCATAGTCAAAAGGAAGTGAATCTAGGTGATTTATCAGGCCGTTACAATCCATCTAATTAAAGTTTAGAACTGTGGACTTCTTTACTGGCTGTTGTAACCGGTAGCAGATAAGATCAAATATGGGCAGGGAGTGGTCACTCTGTCCAAGTGGTGGTTCGATGGTCACTTCGTCTACCAGGTGGCTCCAATTATTGATAACTAGGTCGAGCAAGAAGGGAGTCTGACCAGAACAATGCCACGTTGGGGCGTTGACATGCTGTATCCACGCTCTCCGTCGTATCAACGTCGATAAGGAGGGCGAAAATCCACTTTTACATTCCTGGCGGGAAACTGATGCTGAGTTTATTTTCGGTGCATTAAAATCTCCCATTATAAGCAGATGAATAAAGTGTTGTAGGCCTAGGAAGTTGTCTAAGTTTACAAGAAGGGCGTCCTCGTCGGAGATGTCGGATGAGGAAGAACGATTGATAACCCCCACTAGGAATGAGTCTTGGCCAATCAAAGCCAATCGAAGCCACAGAGCATCACATTTATCAGAGGAATGAAATCCATCGATAACCGTGGGTGTTGGGAGACAACGTTGAAGGAAAATCGCAGAACCCCCCATTTTCCCTCGGGCGGAGTTAGCTCGGTAAACTGAATACCCAGGGACATTCAGTTCACTGTCACTGATGTCACCTGTTCGCCAGGTCTCTGTGAAAGCAAAAATCTGGGGTCGTGTGTCATGAGTTAACCGACCGATTTCCGGTAACTTATTGAACAAATTCAGACAGTTCGTGTACATGCACTAAAGAGCTACTTCCTTACTTGATCTCTCGAGAAAAGAGGGGAGAGTGCAAAGAAGAGTTTGGAAAAGAAGGCCTAAAATCGAGGAGGGTGGTGGTGTTGGGCTCGGCATGTACTGCCGAGTGGTTCTGATGGCTCTCCTTTGAGGCCGTGGGCGCGGCGTCACTGTTTGTGTGTACGTCGATGTCCCTACAGGACGCTTGACCAGCGCTTTCGGTGTCGCAACTTGCAGCCCGCGAACACCTGTTAAATGTCGCTTTTTCAGGGGGTGTTTGAGAGTTTCCACCCACGGACAATTTGACTTCTTCGTCTGCTGGATGCAGCGTTTGAAGGGAGGCGGTGCGTGCGGTTTTGCGGAGCCACTGCTTGATATGGTTTGTGGGGTGTGCCGATGAAATGCATTTTGATCAAATGGCGGCATCCCCAACAAGCCCCCATCGTTTCCAATTCTTGAGAGAAAGAATTTTGTGTGGGGCCTCTTAGTGGCTTTTGGCGTGGGTAACTCGGAGAACGACGTTTGTGTGGTGTCTTGAACAGTTTTACCCGTACTTGGGGCGTCGGCCGTTGGAATGGCGACTACGGAAACAGCTTTCTTGCCTTCCACCACAGGTACATAGGCATGGGTGGATATTGCTGGAACAAAAACCACCACCTTAGTCTCCAGTCTTAGTTTCCGGTCTGCCATGATTTGTGACTT
>JTDE01006349.1:0-10713 GCA_014338405.1 Paragonimus skrjabini miyazakii
AAACCGGGTAGAAGTGCACACGACGCGTGAACGGAAACCTGGGGGTGTTGTGGACTGGAATGTTGACTCATAAACGCGAGCGCGCGCGGAGCATGTGAACTAGCGAGTTGGACAATAAAGATTGTGCTTTATTGAACGCCTTTTCGCTACAACATGGCACAGTAGCTACGTTAAAGAAGACTCATATGAAAAATGTGAGTTTCAGCAAGATTAGAAACAGCGACCAGAGCAGAATGTTCAGATCAATTTTTCAAACTAACGCGGCTCTAGGAGACACGACCGCACAGTCAAAGAAAGTGCCGTCGTCATTCACCGTATTCAGACTCGGTACGACAGGATGCAACGCACATAACTACCGCGTGCTCTGATCACAAGACAGAGTGTTTAATCAATTTGCCTTCAGTTGAAGGTGAAGGTATTTTGATCGAAACAGTATCACTTCCAGTCTGATAAGTGACATTTCACTGAGCTGATTTCTCTCTGACTGGTCTCCATCTGCCTCAAGGACGTTGTTCTGAAACGCACACACCCTGTTGTATCCGCTAAATCGGACTGTTAATTGTTAGTGCCTCCCGTTCTAATCGCGGTTCGGTCAACGGTAATCGATTTGCAGAATACCAACCATGTCAAATACACGACAGCATTTCCGGACCCTCAGTGGTCGGCTAAGAAATTTCGATTTCGCCGCCGGTGTGATGTGCACGTACAGCATTCTCACTCAGACTATCCTAGATAAGAAATCGCATAGTTGACCTGGTGACAATGAAATTCACGTGGTGGACTTTTTTCAATCGCGTACTTAATTCTGTTGCTAAGGTTCCGAAGGCTGGATTTGGTATTACATGATTAAGTTAGGAAACAGACCTTCGTGGACAGAGTATTTTTTTTAAAACAGTGTTATACTATGATTGAAATGTGCAAAGCCTGCAATGCTTGTTATGTTCAAAGGGAAGTCCGGTTTTAACGAACTAATGAACAGTAGCCGTTTAATATAATTGAGAAACTTCTCATGAATACGTAATGCTTGTTCGTCTCGCCGCTTGTTTACTCCGTTGACTATATTAACTCTTCCCGCTTTTTCTATAAAACGTAAAAAGCTAACTGACCATGGATGGACACTGAAGTCGTTACTTTGTCTATACGTGCGTACATACGTTGTTCTACCTTCGCAAACTCATAAAAAGGTCATAATCTTGTACTTGATTTTACAACCGATTGCCCCGCCTTCTTGTGTAATGACTAAGTGTTACAGGAATCCTTTTCTGAGAAACCTAAGTAACCAAGGTTCTGTGGTACTGTCCTTATAGTAGAGTGATTATATAATATGTACTTGCGAAACAATGTAGATCTAGTTTACAAGTTCTGAAGACGTATGATTGTTGGGAGTTAACAGTAGTATTACTGAGAGTTCCCGATTTTCTGCGCAGCATGCATCAAACGGTCAGACACTATCGACGAATCACTTGAGTTTAACACGCCATGTATTGACTGCCTCATTATACGGTAACAACCGAATGAAAGATTATTTTGTAAATTTACTTATGTCCTGCACAGAACTGGAGTGAACCTTTAACATTGTATGTCTGGTCCACCTACATGCCGATTTAGATCAAAATAATCCACACCGGCCTTTCAGTCCAAGGAAGGTTACATTTTGGTTTCAGACAACCTTGCAACAACCAATCAGAATTAGGTGTAGATCGATTTTATGGCGAGGACCTAGGGTGAATGCCAGGTTTGTACTATTATTTTGCAAACAAAAAAGCCGAATGTTTATTAGCCTTTTGCCTAGCCGAAGTTACTGAACACTTTAGTTTGTATATAGATTTACTACAAAGAGTTCAGCTGGCATGCGGAATCACAGTGAGTGAAATAGCGAGACACGAACAGAAATAATTTAAGCGGAAAAGTTCATACTTTTATCAGAGTACGACTGTGAATAAAACAGATCTACAGTTGCGAATTCGGTTTACAGCCCGTTTCAAAAGCTGTGTAGAAATCCACCTTAGAATATTACAGTCCATTTATAGAATGAGTTCAACCGTAACCGATGAACTAAATACATGTTACCCTGACTAACCAACAGGTCCAGTTCATCACGTCTCATCCTTCCAGTGTCTAACTGAACACATTCACAAAAGTGCAAAGCCGTCTAGTTCAAATGAGAGGTCTTGTGAAAACAAGCTACTAAGTCTGAATCCCAGCTGAATCAACGCTATTTGTCTCGTTATATGCAAGGTGTGCATTTTTACCAATTGCACCTTTTGCTAAATCGCTTGATGAGACCATTGTTATGACAGAAAACGGGGTGGCTGAAAGTTGACTCTTTCTGCAACCAAGACCTGGTAGGTAGTAGACTGTACGCATACATCAACTAAAGTGAATCGTAGAACTCCGTGTGCTGTCAACGGTGGGCGTAGCCATGCATCAACTCATCTTGGGTTTTCCACCAGTCGTCCTTGCCTCCGCATAGACGTTTGGCGAGTACTACAGAATGTCGCTCATTTAGCTTCACTGTCGGAGTCTATCATGAAAATAGCAAACACTGCAGTCTTCTCTCGTACCAGTTTGGATATAAATGCATTATTTTCTTCGAACCAATTCGGTCCTTTCTGGAACTGATTACCGATCGTCTCGTTTACTGCTACATATATCTGTTCTTTGAAATGTTCTCACACACCTCGTGGTCAGGTCATACAGGAGCGCCCTTCAGACAAGCGGGAACTGCACTTGGAAAAGCAGTCCTCATCTCAGTTCTCCAACCGTTTGACATCCAATTTCTACAATAAACATGTGATTAGTCCAAAGTTTAGTGGGATATCTCAACGGGGCGGTGAGATATGACCAAAGCCCAAATCGAGTGAATTTGGGACAACGCGGACGACCGGACGGGTCATCGCTCAACGAAATTGGACCAACTGGCAAAAAATCAAATGCAAAAAACCACAACATGAAGCGTCAGTCACACGCACGAAACCAGGCAGGAGTGCACAGGATGTGTAAGTGAAAATCACAGCTGCGTTGCGGACTGGAAACCCAATTCATAAGTGCGAGCACGCAAATGGCATGAAAGCATGCCAGTTGGACACCAAAGGTCGTGCTGTACTGAGCTATTTTTCGCTACATACAGTTTTGTAGATATTAACAAACAATCTGGTCCTGACCAACCTATGATTTGTGCTACATTCGGCCCCCCACGTTACTCGCGCGATACGCACTCCACAAGCGTCGCGCTGCAGCACAATCACGTAATCAAACAAATGGTGATGACCGTTTCGTGTGCGAGTCCACGTCGTAATATCGCTTGCATTCTGCTGGAATCAGGTATTTGTGATGGCTAGCTGGTGAGTAGAACACAGATGGGGCAGACGATCACCCTTTCCGTAGATGGAACTAATGCCTTGGGGTCCGAAGACTACTGAACAGGTTGTTGAATCGCGCGCAACTCGGGTGTTCAAGTCACTCAGAACAGCCGGTCACTCTTTGGTGCCAAGCGGTTTGTGGTGGACAGCCGATCATAGAATTGGTGCTTTGTATCACCAGTGTGACACCCAGTTGGACCATAAACTCTAAGAAATGTGTCAAACTTACCTCGATCGAGTCGCAGGCGTATGGACATGATTCACGGACCGGTGCCATGCAGTTGGCCTACCGTCAAAGAACTGATGCGATCAACGACTACGAAACAGACATCATGCTCCAAAGCACCATCTGCCGGGTAAATTGTTTGGTAGAAAGTGTACCCAGTACCTGTTTCCCGGAACTTATCTTGATCCGCAAGCCTGGTTTTATCCAAGGCTGCAATGTCGAGGCCGTAGCGGCTCAGTTCCATGGCAATCAGTGCGGTGCGGTGTTCTGACTGTCCGGAGCTACATCGTTCCAGTGGCGCACGCACGTTCGACGTCCCGACAAACAATATCTTGTATGTTTCATATTGACATATTGTGGGGGACTGTCAGGCAGGAAGTGCGAGCATTCCAACTCTCGGTGGAACACCCCAACACATGGGGGAGGTGCGTTCAAAAACCCACGGCGAGCGGATGGAGAACGGCATGGGCGACCGAATGAGTCATCGCTCGACCGGATCGGACCAACGGGCGAGACGTGGCAGCCGAAGTAGAATGAATGCCCAAATTGAAGGCGTGATTATTCCAACACTCGAGGAAATATCACAACACGGCCGTAGAGTACGGTCAAAACCTACAGTAGGTAGACGGAGGATAGCAAGAGCGACCGGACGAGCCATCGCTCAACGAAATCGGATAAACGGACGAGGAATAGCAGGCAGAAAACCCCCGGGTAGAAGGCGCCAATCACACGCCTAAACCGGGTAGAAGTGCACAAGGCGTGTGAGCGGAAACCAGGGGGTGTTGTGGACTGGATTTGTGATTCAAAGTCGCGAGCGCGTGTGTGGCATGGTAACTAGCGTGTTGGGCAATAAAGATTGTGCTTTACTGGACGTCTTTTCGCTGCAGTATGAGAGCTCAGATTGAATCTCTGATCCAACAGTTTTATCTGTGAAGCAAAGGGAAATAGGGTTCTCTTGACGGGACCCAAATGGTGCCTTTGACTCGAACGCTTGACCTACCAGGCAACAGGAGGAATGGTTTTCTTGGAGGGCCCTATCCGGAGTCAATGTTTAAACAGTCTGACTTACCTGGCAGCGAATGCGCTGGCCACCTCGGACTAGTATATTATCAACTTGTTCGTAGCACACCGACGGGGAAGAATTAAAGAGTAGGTTAGATTAAATAGATTGTGTGGGTTATATCCGTTTCTTCCGTTCGCGTTGACCAATGACAACTGTCGCCTGCAACTTACAAGCTCCCCTTTTTAGAAACCTGAGGCACTGTGACCTTCTACTTTATCTTTTCTTCAATCTTGTTAGTGTATTGTTTGATGAATTTTTCGTCTGTTTCTCAGTCCAATCTTAAATTTTGTCTTCATGCCTTATCCTCTTGAGAGTGCAATAATATCCACCACTATACTGGATCACTCTTTATCTTATATTTCCAGTGTTTTTCCTTGCACTTTATACCTTACCATTGAAGTATCCCTATTTATTTTCCGACTAGCATTGACCGGCTGGACACAAAGGCCTCACCGACATGCCGCCTCCTGGTTCTACTCTTTCGAGTTTACACTGTATACGTGATGTGTGAGTGGAACCATAGGTGGTGCAGCGCAAGCTGTTTGTGGTAAGTAATATGCGCAGGCGTCCTTTGACTTTGGTCACCGTGACAGACCAGTCCGTAACGAATGCCGCCAAGCATAATGCCATCTTTGGACATTCGTTCTCGACTAAACACGTGGTTACATTATCGCATTCACATCCACTAATCTTGGCTCATTTTTTTCCGATTCACTTGAATGCATGTTTTGTATTGTTCCATTACATGTTTGTTGCACGAATACAACTGTTACCTACTGACTGCGGTTTGCACTAAAGACACTAGATTCGATTGATCAGAGTAAACGAATCGCGGTCAATTCCTAGGGCATCGAGTCAGACGATCCAAAGTTTGGTAACTACCCGCCGATAAATCCGTAATGAAACCTAACCATCTCATTGATCCAGGTGCTGGGTATCCAAATATGTACTGTTCAATATGAAGAAATGTGAACTCGTGATTCTGGGTCAAAATGTCGCTAAGTAACGTTATATCCTCAAACATTATCTAATGGCATTCGCAACAGAAACGAAAAAATTGTAATGGTGAGGTTCCTCGTTGTATGAGAATTTTGTAAATGAGCAGAATGATCAAAAACATAAGAAGGTTCATACCGACTAAACATCTTTAGAACTACCCAAGACACAAAACGCAACTTGAAAAGTTACCAGACTGTTTTCATCCAACTAAGGAATGATATGTCACTTACGTTTGTCAGTTACTTAACCGAACTTATGCCGTGGAGGATTGCTGAAATGATAACAGTTTGTGAAAATGGGAAGTTTTTAAATAAAGTGTAATTTTTCAAACATACTGTAGCGAAAAGGCGTCCAATAAAGCACAATCTTTATTACCCAACAAGCTAGTTCACACGCTTCGCGCGCGCTCGCGTTTATGAGTCAGCATTCCAGTCCACAATACCCCCGGGTTTCCGTTCACGCGTCGTGTGCACTTCTACCCGGTTTAGGTGTGTGATTGGCGCCTTCTACCCGGGGGTTTTCTGCCTGCTATTCCTCGTCCGTTGCTCCGATTTCCTTCAGCGATGGCTTGTCCGGTCGCTCGTGCTGTCCTCCGTCTATCTACTGTAGGCTTTGAACGTACTCTACAGCCGTGTCGAGATATTCCCCCGAGTGTTGGAATAATCACGCCTTCAATTTGATCACTCATTCTACTTCGGCTGCCACGTCTCGCCCGTTGGTCCGATCCGGTCGAGCGATGACTCATCCGGTCGCCCACGCCGTTCTCCATCCGCTCACCGTGGGTTTTTGAACGCACCTCCCCCTGTGTTGGGGTATTCCGCCGAGAGTTGGAATGCTCGCACTTCCTACCTGACAGACCACCACAATACCTATATCTGTCCCTCTCCCCCGCTTAAACTCAGCTTCACACATGAGCAACAACACTATGTATGGGCACTTGAAGGAAGCAGCTTTTCTGACAGCACGTGTGCACAGTTGTTTTTCAATTATTCCAGTTACAAATTAAACTGTAATACAGTGGCTTGACAAGGCACAAAGAACCCGCGTTGTTAGAGTGCCTCCAAGTGAACAGCATGCACATTACAATTCATCACATACTCAGACGATCACAGTCCAAGCGTGCACACCGAACCTGATGAAATTTGATAGTTCACGCTGGAATGCACCAACGCCATTGTTGAGCATATAAATTGTGTTACTACTAAGTAGTTTGGCAGATTTATGATTTCAGGTGAGACCCAATTGTGAAAAGTCAGAGCTTCCGCCGGATTCGAACCAGTGGCAGAAACTTCGTGAAATCCTGCCAGGGCAGTCGATCCCCTGGATCATTTGGTGGATTCTATATGAGACAGTGGGGTGGGTGGGTAACTAGGTTCAAATGTGAAGCTTTCGAGCTCCTAGCATGGTTTTTGCGCAGCTGCCGCGTTTGGGCATGATGTTTCTGTCGCTAGTTTGAACCCAGCCGAAGCCCTGACTTTTCACAATTGGAATACTGGGCTACTCGTATCAGCATTAGAAAGCGATTTAGAAAATCTAGCGACTGACAGGTTAAATCTGTCTGAAAATTGCGCAGTCATGGCTGAAACTTATAAATGATACTGTCCCTCTTAGGAATGGTTCGTAAAATCTTTAGTCCTGGAGCCTTTCCCAAGATGTTTGCTTCCATACTTCATTCACACGTGGAAACAAACGTACAGGCCTGTTATCGTTAGGTTAAAAAGGATTTGAAACCAATTAAAAGCGTTCGGAGTAGGCTTCGCAAAAGAATTATAAAGCTCAGGAAACTCCCTACTCAGACAGACGAACAGAATTAGGTCAGTTTTCAGTGAGTTACAGATGCCTCAGGAAGAAACTTGACTTATTCTCATAAGCTACTCCACACCACGGGCCATCCATTGGTTTTATTTCCCTCCACTACAAAATGAACACACATTTATTTGGACTGGGTTGTGTAATGGACAAGTTACTATGTGGCCAGAACACTTAGGGTCCACACAAACTGGAACACACCACCTGACTTTGTGATCACGGTTGAATCGGTTTAGAGACTCAAAATTCTACTCAATCGGCAGCAGAGAACAAACATGATCCAGCCTTTCCTAATAAGCAGTACGGCTATTTCACATGCTTGCATCTGCCTTTTATTCAAATGCATGGGGAATAGATCCCAAGCCAGAAATGGCCTAGCTACTAAATAGAAGCATGTCCCATTATCCGAATTCAGTGAAAAAATTGACAACACAAAGAGACAGTTAGCGTAGTAATCGCAGTAAGTCCACTGGGTTATTAAATATCGAATCACATAGGGGTAGTTCATCTAGGATCGTGCATTATGGAGTACAATGGAATATCGGCAGTGGTTAAAGAAATTGATAGTAAACAATTTAACTCGATAGATATAGACTGTATATTATCAAGGATGACCATGAATAATGCTGACAATCCGATTGAGGATGGTGGTCTAATATCAACTATTTACACAGGGGCAACATAAGACGTCGTTGTTCATCCTTATGGCGGTGATCCTGATTAGTAACTGGACCTTCTTTCTGTATCGTTGTCTAGATGACAACTGCATGTGTCAAGCGGATAAATTAACTTATGCCGGAGTTGACCTTCATAACGCACATGTAGGAATGGATCAATTGAAGACCAATCGTAGTTGATCGTAATCGTCGCATTCTCATAGATTTGTCAGCCATGCCTTTTCGAAAAGAGGCATTATACTCACATTTTGTTCTTTTTATGGCGAATGATTACAACATAATATCAGTCATTTGAGAATATTATTTAATGCATTAAAATGAAAAAGCGTTCTGATAAAGATATGGAACAAAGTAAACCGGTTCGGTGAAGGTGCAACAAGAGTGGCGGATAGCGTGCTCATAGAAGTAGTGGACAAGCTATTAAATGACAACTCTTTCATTATACGTGACCATACTAAATATAGTGTTCGTCTCGGTTTCTAAATCCGCGTGGAATTCGGAAGAGATACGAACCGCGCCAGTATATACTAATCATAAGGAATTAACATTGTTGTGGTAATTCCGGCTTCCAGGACAACCGTTTGCAGAGCAGAAAATGTTAAAATTTCGGTTTCACCAACCGTAGTGTCACAACTACAAACAAATATGAGTGTGCTGATCAACCTGATACTATTGGCGCACCGATTGTCAACCAGGAGAGCCATCCACGATTTTTACGGCTTAAAAAGCCTATTGTGAATGATGCAAAACTGTTTCGCACCATCTAACCAATTATATTTACAGGTACCTGTGACTTGGAACAAACTGGACTACTACACCACAGGTCTTAATCTTCTACTTCTATTGCGTCGAGGCTAGCATTCGTCTCTAGCTGTTGTTAGTTCCATGAGTTATATCATTACACTTATGTATATGTACATTTGATGACAAAGTGTGGTGGATTGTCAGGCCGGAGGGGCGAGTATTCAAACACTCGGCGGAATGCCTCAACGCGGGGGAGGCACAACCACAAACTCTCAACGATTGGATGGCGGACTACAGGGGCAATTGGATGAGTCATTGCTCGATCGGATCGGACCAATGGGCGAGGCATGGCACACGAAATAGGATGGACGACCAAATCGGAGACTCGGTTATTCCAACACTCGGGGGAGTATCTCGACATGGTCGTGGAGGCCAGTCATAGCTCACAGTGCACAGATGGGGGACAACACGAGCGACCGGACGAGCCATCGCTCAACGGAATCGGACCAACGGGCGAAGATTGGCAGGGGGGAAAACCCCCGGATAGAAGGCGCCGATCACCCACATAAACCACGCAGAAGTGCACATGATGCGTGAGCGGAAACCTCGGGGTGTTGTGGACTAGAATTCTGACTCATAAACGCGAGCGCGCGCGTAGCATGTGAACTAGCGTGTTGGACAATGAAGATTGTGCTTTATTGGACGCCTTTCCGCTACAAGATGACACAATGACCATAGTTAAGATCAGTGTATAGGCCTGTAGCTATCGCACAGCTCCCGTCCTACCGAACTGTTGGCACTCGGTAGGCAAGCCGAACCTACAATTGGTTCCGTGCACACCGACTAATGAATCATAGTTTTTTCACACTTAATAATAATAACCCTAACATTCCTGAACGATTTTGTATGGATGAACAGTTAGTTTTCATAGAAATTAGTTTTTAAGTCAGGTTTCTCATTGATTCATGCAAAAAAGGCTGGGTTTGTGTGAAGCCCGAATCAAATGGTGAATAATAGAAAAATATTAAGATGAGACTGTATGCGGAGATAACTGCTTACACACAGAACAAATTGAAGATACTGAGACATATTTAGGAAAATCCTACTTAAGAGGATGAATTGTGTCAAATGGACTCTCAGACTCTCTCACACATTGATCTGATAGGTAGCAATACAGTAGGCGAGTGTTTTACGGGAAGCGGTACCACATCGTGATCGATGCCTGATTGATCGAATAAAATGTCAAAAAAAAAAACCATTTAACAGCACACCTGGAAACGTAAAAGATGATCGATACACTCAGTGGTGAGTGCATATACATCGATGAATCGATTGAGTAAGCTTGATAGAGAATTTGACAGTAGAACATAGACAATGACCATTCCTGCCTAGTGAAATCTGGGGTGAAAACTTCATTCTAACCAGGCCAGGATGGAAAAAGTCATATAAAAAGCAAACTTTTGAAATCTCTTCCTGCGTTTCCAGAATTTATAAAGAAAGTTTTCAAACTAATGAGGGAGATGTTTCTGATACTGTCAAAATTTAACCTCTTAGTTTGGAAAGCCCTGACAATTATTTCTTGAACTAATGCCAAACAAATGGTCACCATTTTCAGTCTCAAACCGCCATGTTATTTCGATGGCATTTTCCAACACTTAAAATTTTCAAATTGAACATCACCCACAATTGATCGCAGCTGTCGCATCCCCATAAACTTTCCAGTCGGCCCCTTTCGAAAAGAAGCACTAAACTCGAGTTTCGCTCTCATTAGAGCTCGTCAGTAGTGCATATCATCGCCACCGCCGGGACTTGAACCACGGACATGTTGTTCAT
>JTDE01006350.1:46675-59251 GCA_014338405.1 Paragonimus skrjabini miyazakii
CACACCCGGATTTTGTGTAGTGTTTAGATCCACTACATAATTGGTGAGTCCGCCTTTTTTTCCGAACAGTTCTTCATCCATTTTTTTTATATATATTGACAATGCTTTACGACACCGTGGACATTGACATCAAAGCCGAACACAAAGTTGCCCGAAATCCTCGACTGTGGTTCCTCCAGATTGAGGCTGTCTTTTCCACCAGGCGGATAACATCAGAGAAAATAAAATTCTCATACTTGGTGCAATCTCCTCCCCTTGATGTCACTGCAGAAGTGGAAGACCTGTTGAAGTCAGTCCCGTCCGATTTCCCCTATACCATTCTAAAAGACGCCATCATAAAACGGACTGGGAGGTCAGAAGCTAAACTGCTGCATGACTTGTTTAACTCAGTCGAGCCAGGCGACCGGTCCCCATCCCAGTTGTTACGTTATATGAGAGGCCTTTTAGGCTCGCGGAAGCTCGATGACGCCATCTTGAAGCAGTTGTGGGCGGAAAAACTGCCGTCTGCGGTGCAACACATTCTGGCCGCCATGGATGATGATAGCTCAGCTGACAAATTGGCAGCTCTTGCGGACAAGGTATCAGAAACATTCCCCTCACAACCGGTGTGCGCCGCAACTACAGCTGTCCCCACGTCGTCCCTTCAATCTCAACTACTGACGATGGTCTAAAACTTTTGATAGAGAAGATGTGCCATCGTATGGACAGCATGGCCATGCAGATCAATGAGCTGAAAAGGCACCCACCCTGAAACCGTGCACGATTTGCACGATCTAACTCTCGCAATCCATCAAGGTGGTGTTGGTACCAGCAAAACTTCCGACACAAAATGAAGAAGTGCACTCAACCCCGCACATTCCGAACCCGCCGCGCATCACCGTCAAACTGGCAGACCAACCAGTAACGGCGACGGCTGTCGCTAACCCAGCAGGAACTAGTCGCGTATTTTTCATCAGAGATCGATCTATCGGCTTGCGGTTCCTTATCGATACCGGAGCCGAGCTCAGCGTCATTTCACCGTAACCAACTGATCGACTTCAGTCTAGTCAGTACACTTTACAGGCCGCAAATCAAAGTCGCATCAAAACCTACGGGGAACGCTCTCTCACCGTCTATATCGATCTCCGGCGATGTTTTCGATGGATATTCCTGCTCACTGACGTCCAAACGCCACTGATCGGTGCCGACTTCCTGGCACATTTCAAGTGGCATGAGCTAATTGACAAAACCACTGCATGCACAGTAAACGGTGTCCAATCTACGATCGCATCAATCGGTACCCGACCCGCTCTTCCATCAACACCGTCATTCGCAGCAATGCTGAAAGAATTTCCATCGTTAACACGGCCGTGCTCACATACTGAGACGGTTAAACACAATGTGGTACATCATATTATTACACGTGGTCCTCCGATTCTTGCTTGTCCACACCGTTTACATCCAGACAAACTCAAAATCGCCAAGGCTGAATTCGAGCATATGCTTCAGTTGGGCATAATTCGACCTTCAAACAGCTCTTGGGCAACGCGACTGCACATGGTACCGAAAAAGTCTCCAAGCGATTGGGGACCTTGCAGTGACTACCGTGCTCTCAACAACTGCACCATCCCGGACAAGTACCCTACACCACACATCCATGATTTTTCCTTAGGACTCGCTGACACTACTGTCTTCTCCAAATTAGACTTAGTGCGCGCCTATTACCACATTCCGGTCGCGGAAGAGGATATTCCGAAAACAGCCATTACAACCACTTTTGGACTTTTCAAATTCACAAGAATGCCCTTTGGACTCCGTGACGCGGCTCAAACATTTCAGCGATTCATGGACGAAGTATTACGTGGACTCCCCTTCGCGTACGTCTACATCGATGATGTTTTGATCGCTAGCCGCTCAAACGAGGAGCACTTTTCCCACCTTCGTGCTGTTTTCGATCGCTTCGCGCAGTACGATATCAAAATCAACATCGACAAGTGTGCCTTCGGAGTTAATTCATTGGATTTCTTGGGACATCGCATTGATCAAACTGGCATCACACCTTTGCCAGATAAAGTTGAGTCCATCTCGACTTTTCCAATTCCCACTACGGTGACCCAACTCCGACGATTTTTCGGTATACTTAACAATTATCGACGCTTCACCCCTCATTACGCGGACATTTTAAAAGCTCTGACAGACATGGTTGACTCAAAACGTAAACCAATCAAACTTGCACCCGAAACCAAGGCAGCTTTCTCAGCTGCAAAGGAAGCCCTATGTCAGGTCACCAAACTACGCTTCATCAGTTGCGATCCAAATGCACATCTCCTTCTCACAGCGGATGCGTCAAACGCTATCGTCGGCGCAGTTTTAGAACAATCAGTAAATGGCGAACAACATCTCCTAGCCTTTTTCTCCCAAAAGCTTTAGCCAGCACAGATTAAATACAGCACCTTTGGACGTGAACTGCCGGAAATCTATTTGGCGATCCGTCACTTTCGCACCTTTCGGAAGGTCGACACTTTGTCGTGCAAGCCGACCACAAACCTTTGACATTTGCCTTTCACGTCAAACCCAGTCGGTACTCCCCGCGAGAAATCAGACATTTGGACTACATCTCTCAATTTACCACGGACATCCGACACCTACGGGGTGACGCTAACATCGTTGCTGATGCTTTATCATGTCCTGATGTCAACTCAGTCCAAGCACCAACTTCCTTTGACTTGTCTAAAATGGCTACTGCCCAACAATGCAGCGAGGACATGAAGGACATTTCCATCTGTAAGTCCTTGAAATTATCCACCATTCCTCTACCGACGCAACCTCGTGACTTTCTGTGCGATACTTCAACGGGTAAACCTAGACCTTTTGTTCCATTTTCATATCGTCGCACTGTTTTTAATCATTTCCACCGTTTATCTCACCCCAGAAAACGCGGCTCATTGAAGCTGATTGCACGGAGCTTTGTATGGCCCTCTATGAACAAAGACGTTTGTCTCTGGCCACAACAGTGTATGGAGTGTCAAAGGAGTAAAGTGCACAGAAATACGATTACCACACCTGGCTCATTCTCGCAGCCAGAGGCCCGTTTTTCCCTGTACACCTTGACATCGTTGGCCCACTACCACCCTCCAACGATTGTAGGTATATATTAACTGCAATCGACCGTTTCACCTGTTGGCCTTTAGCTGTGCCTGTTAGAGATGTTTCAGCGGAGACACTAGCCAAAACCTTCTTGGAACATTGGATCGCTAATTTCGGTGCGCCATCTACCATCACTACGGATCGAGGCACCCAGTTTCAATCCTCCCTTTTTCGCAACTCCACGGAGTTGCTGGGTTGTTCGCACATTAAAACGACGGCGTACCATCCTTGTGCTAACGGTTTAGTCGAACGTTTTCACCGGCAACTAAAAGCTTCGGTAACCGCGCAGTCGGACGCAACGAAGTGGAGCGAGCGTCTACCACTCATTCCCCTCGGAATCCGGTCTACCCTTAAAGAGGACATTGGCTGTACTACTTTTGAATTAGTCTACGGTACCAACCTGCACCTCTCAGGAGAATTGATTCTGCCCTCGACTCCCGCAAACCCAGGTACAGATTACATTTCACGTTTATGACAACACATGTCCGGCCTCCGTTTCACGCCGGCCCGTCATCATTGACGCCGAGAACATAAATCTCCAGATTTGTTTATATGTAAATTTGTGTTCATGCGCCAAGACGCCACCAGGAAACCATTACAATCACGATATCTCGGTCCCTTCGAAGTGGTTAAACGTGACGAAAAATTCTACATTATCGACAGGTCCGGACGAAACGAATCCGTATCCATTGACCGATTAAAACCAGCCTACACAGAAAAGGATTCTGACTCACCTGACCCAATGCTGATTGAAAGCATCCCTTCCCCACCCCCGACAGTATCATATCCACCTGCAGCCCAGCCCCCTTGGTCTGGTGGACAACGCACCACACGTAGAGGGCGGTTTGTACATTGGCTGAAACACCTGTCAGATTACAGTACGTGATGTGACTATCGAGCGTTTGGTTGTTATCTCTTCACTGAAGTTCTTTCACCGGTTTTCAACACACAAACGCTCTGGTGGGGAAGTTTTGTAACGTTTTGTACACTATTTTCTATTTCATAATTCTCACTGTTATCCACACTTTTTACTTTCCTCAACTTCACATACACAGCCGACGTTTAAACCCAACTTAATCGATATAATCAATAATCGATAAATACAAATGACACTTCTCGGGTCACAAGCCTTGCGTTCCGTCTGTGTTCGGTGTTGCTGGTGCACAGAATTTTGGAGAGTTAGAAACTAGCAGAATCAACCGTCTATTGTGGCAAATTTCCACTTTTATCACCTTTTTGATTCGTATTCACACCCGGATTTTGTGTAGTGTTTAGATCCACTACACTTGAATATTTGATGTTTAGTGGATCGAACCTCGCCAGCTGCAATTTGCGTCAAGAAAACTAGAAACGTGATTACGGTAACCCGATGCTGAAAAACATTATTCCTGTGTTCACTAATAAAGCTGGTGTGAAGTAAAACACTTCGAAATCCTGTAGCCTACATGAGGATGAAATCAGATTTGCATTGTACACCGTAATTAATCACGTATAAAAAAGGACAATTCGATACAATCTATCCGTCTGATATTGACAAATTTGCAAATCCAATGTCCCTCACTAATATGCATTTCAGGAGAATATGGATGAACAAAGTTTACATAAACTACAAGTGCAATCTTCCTTCCTGTATACTGTTCTTCACGTATATCTTTTGCTTCTGATCGAATAAGGGATATGTCTGGTGAATATCACAAAAGTATCAGAACTGCTGGAAGTCTGCTCATAGTTCTAAAGTGTCAGCCGTCCACTTAAACTTAGAGCTGTATAAAAATTAGAGACCTATGATTAGTGACTTTCGATTTTTTTAAACGGGGTCTATGGGTAAAATTTGTTATTTTAACCTGGTAACCAGTAAGCTTCAAAGTCAACTTTGCTGTCACATGAAAATCACTACACGTACATGCGATTAACTGGGAAGTTGTGATAGTGATGTTTGCTCAAAGTTCTCATCTGGAAACGATGCTGATTTTATGAATGGCAATCAGCCAGGCAGATTAGTTCTGGACATACATGTTTCTCAAGCCTTATCAGAACGTGTTTCGTTTTGTTACAAAAGAATAAAATCACTATGTACATTTTCGTTGCTACTTTCTGTAACGTTAGTAAATGTACACAGGATAGGTTTCGCTAAATACTAATGTTGTTTGCGATATGGCGCTCAAAATGCTTACGCACACAACCGGACATATTTTTCTACATTTCGTCAAATGCGAACTGCAGAACGGAAGAATAAAAGGAAGAAATTATGGATCAGTTGTAAAACTGAAGATGCAGGAATGGTATATTGTTGTGTTATTCGTTAAATGTCATGATCGCCACAGCGACAGGGTTAATCCAATAAACAAGTCACTCAGAACGCAATGAAGTGGATATTGTAATCTCTGCGCAACCGCCGTAGTATACTGCAACATTCGGGGCTTGTCATTTTCGTGGGCAGCTGCTAGTGCTCTTGAAGAGTCCACCCGTAAATGATGATTGTTTTGTGTATTGATGGCTGCGTACATACAAGCATGCCGGCTTGCACTTGATACACCTGCTTCTTCATCCACGTCGGGATGTATTCCGAGATCCAGTGTAGTCATTCGGGGAACTACACGAAATCTGTAAACAATGTCGAATCTTACCAGTGAAAGGGGGGCAATAGTGTTAGAAGTGGAATTGAAATCCGACTTGTGTTTACTTACACAACATTCTCAGCCTTGTCGGTTCGTAGCACAGAGACAGCGTGTCGACGGCGTCTCGTGTAGGCGGCCACTTCAAGAATAGTTCAGTTTCAGAAACACAATCACCTCTCGCTAAGGGAGTTTCTGTTTGAAAAACCTAAAGATCAGAAAATTTACCTGTCTGTCGCGTAGTAGAAACTGATTGGTTAGTTACAGTTCACTCATGAGGGTCATCTGAGTAGAAATCCGAAATTCCGAACAACGTTCCATTAAAACCTGTTTTCAAACTGTTTTAGGTTTAAATGAATTGGTCACTCGTTTGATCAATTTTTTGTTATTAACGAATTTGTAGGCTACCTAAAATTTTGTATTTCACACTAACGGTTTCACCCTTGTTGACCAGAGGTCACGTTGTGAAGGAACTTCCCAAAAGAACAGACGCTTACTGTTGCCGGCTATTTAAGTGTGTGACAATTTCGTTCATTTATTTGAAATCAGCTGGCGGTTTAATTCTTCCATTAAACGTTTGAACAAAGCAGTTAGAACACGAACACTGATAGATACAAGCAGTTCGTATTGCCCCGTCAGTGCCAAATTAAGAATAACACGGATGCGATTTTTTTTATAGCAAACAACTAGAGGGGTGGATAATCAATTAGCGGGTTAGGATGGGTCAATAGGTCCAGGGAAGGGTCAAATTCACGAACAGTTGTTTCTGAACACAGAGAGCTGGCTTGGGTCGGTTGATTGCGACTGCTTCGGCATGCCATAAGAATCTTGGGTTAAAATGACGTAACAGGACTCTGAATGCACAAGATTGATCGATAACGTGATCAGTGGTCAGGACGTGTCTAGCGACTGAAGAAGCTGGCTGTTTACGCGTTTCGACAACATTGCCGTTCTCCGGTAACACGGACGTCTGCACTCATTTAGGTAGATGTTCCCTCATTCTGGAGTTCAGGCATCTCTCGGTTCTGCCTATGTAACTTTCTCCGCAGTTACATACAAATTGGTAAATACAATGTGAAACGGCACCGATAGGCTGGTCTCCTTTGACTGAAGGCACCGGTAACTTCCGAGTCCGAACGATTACACGGAGTTCAGCTGCATTGAAAGTTCGCTTAATCGAATTCCTCAACCGTTGTGTTGTTTAGTGCATGATATAATCACCCTTGAAAGGCAGCTCTATGTAGACCTTTTTCCCTACAGTGACCAACTCTTCGGATGGTACTTTTTGTCTGCTGTGCCTATCTTTTCTGGGGTAAACATTTGACTGTAGGACAGATGCAATCAGATCTAGTTCTTCCGCAAGACTGTCATGCATACAGATTCGCCTTGCTCGTGTAAAAAGCGTATTCACTAGTGTTCGTTTATGTTGGACCGGTGTGAAGCTGCTGAAGTTTAAGTATTGACCGGACCACGTAGATTTCCTACAGACAGTTCTTTTAACCGAACCATCTTCTCGACGACTTATGAGTATATCTAGAAATGGCAAACAGTTGTTGGCCTCAAATTCACAAGTAACCTTCAGGTTAGAATGACAACTATTCAGACGTTGCACCAGGTTATCTATCACCTGTTTAGATCGACTGAATATTAATGTGTCGTCGACGTATCGCTTATAATATGACAAATTTCCTATCTCCGTAGTTAGCTGTTGCCCAATTTTTATCGTGAAAAGTCTGCTAAGATGGGACCCGGTGGACCTCCCATGGCTACTCCGTCTACTTGACGATAGGATTACTCGAGAAAACGAAAACTGACATTCTCGATACAGAACACTATGTCAGTCGGAAGTGGTAACGAAATGTGACTCATTTCAACGAGCTCAGAGATATAGTCAATCGTTTCGTGTAGCGGAACATTATATTTGTGAACACTATATTTATGAACACTATATTTGTGGACTCGTTGAAATGAGTCACAATAAGGAATTCGTAGGCTACCTAAAATTTTGTAGTTCACACCCTAGTTGACATACCATTGATCAACTTACCAGAGGTCACGTTGTGAAGGAACTTCTCAAAAGAACAGACGTTTACTGTTGACGGCTATTTAAATGTGTGACAATTTCGTTCATTTATGTGAAATCAGCTAGCCATGTAATTCTTCGATTAAACGTTTGACTACTCAGTGTGTGTAAGTATCCTCAGTATATGTACATCCTATTGGAGGCATTATTTCGGAGCGAAAGTGATCGAACAATGTCATCGGGACCTTGATCAACACAACGATATCGTGCCTGGAGTTCTACTATCGATAGTAACAGGTATGTGCACTAGTGAATGACTCTAAAAAGGGTGGAACTTGAGTATCTTGTTTCTTTCGAAAGAGGCTGGTTAAACATTTCATCTGGGTGCGAAGGCTTCCATTACCTCCCAGTGCTGTTCATTTTAAACCTGCTGGTTGCATTTGACGGGGTACGTGTGCTGTTTGTGATAAGACAGTTTTATCTCAACACAGGTAACTACGTTATTCGATCTACCGTACCTAACTACCTGGCCTATGGTAATAGCATTGATTGAATTAATAAACAAAAATGGATTTTGTATAATTGTTAAAGAAAACTCCAGACACTGATTTTGCATGAACATTCAAACCGAATTATACAATATTCTGACTGACACTAAACGTAGCCCTGCATTTTCATAGCCGCCCATTATTAATATATACAACACTTGGGTTCAAAACTTTTGTTTCGTAGTACATTATATAACTACATAGAATGTATGTAGATATGGTGCCCACAAAATTAATACCACTCACAGTTAATCGCCACCTTCATAAGCAGAGTTTTGGTCAGCGTCTTTCAGAGAGATGCGCTGAGTTGATGTTTCCTTCTTGCTGGGACTGAACAGTATGGTACAATCTTGTTTCATCTGGAATTTATATTTCTGTTCACGTGTCTTTGAGGCGGTAGCGCTGGTCGGTGTTGCAGTAACTTTGGATCAGGTGCGACCAGGCTGTTTAGTCTAACTGTTCAGTCATATGTGCTCAGGATCTATGTTCGGATTTGAAACAGTTTCTTTTTCTACTGAACTTTAATAGTAAAATGTAAACGGGCAAATCATATGATGTCCCCCGGAGTAACATTCTGATTACATTCTAAACACATGGTTGTGTAAATGCATTAAAATAGTAAAATAAAGTTTCAAGTAGAGATTGGACAGAAGAATACGAGAACAGAAATTACAGGAATGGCAGATACTGTAGCTTCAACACGGATCTTTCTTGAACACGTTGGGAGAATGTAATGTTTAATCACCAAAACTTCGACAAACCTGGATTTGTTTCTGGTTGTTTCAGGTGACGGGTTTCACTTAGCAAGAGATATCGCAACTCTTTCGTTGACTGCAGTCGGAGGAATGAATCTCAACTATATTTCTGCTTGTTAGTAATCGCAAACTGTGAAAACAGCCCATGAAATATTGATGAATTGATTGAGAATAACACAAAGTTATGAGCAAGTTGTAATGCTCTAGGTTTCAACCACCTCGGACGGCCTTCCACAGGTGTGTTGTCCTGAGGAAGGACACCCGAGGTGGTTGAAACGTTGAGTATTACAACTTGCCCATAACTTTGTGTTATTCTCAATCCATCTATCAATAACATGTTAAACACGATGCGAAAACTGGTTGACTTCATTAGCCAATGAAATAGGTCCATTCTTGACATACGTATTAGGTACAGACAGCAAAGCTGAGGTTCCCTCTATAGCTTGTGTTATTGTAGACTTCGAAAGACAATTTCCTTATGACCCGAATTCACAGGTGCTGGTCAAATTTGAAAAGGTTTATCTACTAAACGAATCCTTCATTCCTAACCCTACTAACTTCACTGTGTCATGCTGTACATTGCTACAGTGATAAAATTTACTGAACTCTTCTGTGTTTCTTTCATTTCTAGCAACCAACAGACGTTCAAAGTCCAAATGACACATTAATATGAACACAGATAATTTGATTTATATTCTAGTAGTTAAGCTTTTTGTTACCAAAATTTCCGATCGTTCAATGATTGTGTTCATCAAATGTATGAATAATATGTGACATTTGGCGTTAACAATTACATGTTGTTTCGAATGATGAATCTTTTCGGTACATAGACTTAATTTAGAATCACTATTTATGGGAAGCACACGTGGTTATTTTATAAACATAGCCCCATTCATATTGTGTTTGGGACAGTTGCCTTCAAAAAAACAATAAACATTCTAATTTCAGCATAACATGCTACAATAATAACCGTAAAAGCGAACTGGCAAACAAGGATTGTTTACCGTGTTTGCAAATCAGATTGATTATAAC
This sequence comes from Paragonimus skrjabini miyazakii, assembly GCA_014338405.1. Lineage (NCBI taxonomy): Eukaryota > Metazoa > Platyhelminthes > Trematoda > Plagiorchiida > Troglotrematidae > Paragonimus > Paragonimus skrjabini miyazakii. The sequence goes on from JTDE01006350.1 coordinate 56,775, forward strand.
ACAACAAATTGCTAAGTAGCAACTAGGTTGTGTAGGAAACTAAATGTTTGGTAGCAGTTATGTAATCGATGCTCAAAAACGTCTGTTCGATTGATTGTTTTATGTATTCTATTACAAATGTATGTGTATACTAAGTTGTTTGCTCGTGTCAGGCGTCATGCATCGGTAGTACTACATGACAATTACTTGACAGATTAAGTGAACACAACCCGATGTTATTAAACAGTGGTGCGAGTAAAAATGACTACAAATCTGTTTGCAGTTCAATTTGCAGTTTTAGACCACTTCAATACTAGGAGAGATGTGTTCATATTATTTATTGATTACCAAAACACCGATGATAAGATTTTGAATAGTGTTTACTGCTCAGGCGGTTAAGCCTTCATCGAGCAATTGTGACATCTGCCCCCAAAAATGCTCACGTGGACATCTAACATCTTTTCGTCCATGATTAATCTAGCTTGCAATTAGGAACACTGATTGTGTAACCGTACGCAAACACGTAATTCGCATTCTCTGTTGTTCGATTTTCTTAACCACACCGACTACTGTTTCCGTATTTACTTTATTGTAATTATCCGGAAGATCAAAGACAGAAATTAAGTCTTATACCGTACATTCCGTATTCTTAACTAGTAGTTGCAACAATGTATCTTCTAGAGACTAATCTTTCTAATTAGTTGCAACATGTTTATTTCCCTGGGCTGAAATTTATGGTATTTGTGGTCGATCAGCCTTGAGAAGACTGTGGTGAGAGGGGTTGCAGCCACTGACAGAAAACAATGTATATGATCTGTAGCATTTCCAGTGTACGTGGTCGTGTGGTCTAATCAATAAAAGTCTGGATTATCATTCTGATACACGTCCACAGGTCGCATTTTTGTACCCCATGCATACCTGAATCTAATACAGACAGTTTTTCAGCTCCATGCTAAAGGTCTGTGAAATGAGTTACTAGACAGTATAATAGTATCAAAGCAAACAAATAGAAATCTGTGACATTCCAAGACGGGGCCAGTCACGAATGTTTAATCTAAGCTTCCATTATTGAAAGAGTGAGCGCAAACCAAGATACAAGCCATCCAAAAATTGCGTTGCGAATCGGGATGGTGAATATGTTGGAGCATTTGAAAAATATACATCTTCCCGTCATCGAAACACCTGTCCGCTTCATTTTCAAGGTGACAATGGCCGTTTTTAAGCTTTTACAGATGTCACATCCAATGGGCTCACAGAACAAAACTCACTCGTATACCACAATCAGGGAGAGTCACGTAATAGTTACTACACTGACACTACGTCGCACTTAAATTGTAGCATGAAATGGATCAAAATTTAACAGAATCTGCGATTTATTCGATTTAAATTGCACACATCTTAAGCCTGATTACATCATTTGCATTTTCACAGACCTACCGACCAAATCATTTAGATCCGCGTTTCTATTGGGAACCATGTTGACCAATGTATTAGCGTCATCGTGTTAGACACAACAGGTTTATCATTTATAGACGCTTATCCATGTCCAATTTTGTAGAATACCGAGGTTTCTCAAACGACTCCATATGAAACAAAGTCACCACTTAATGAAGTCTAAAATTTCGACTCAATTAGGAATTCGTCAATCAGGGAGTTATCTAGATATAAGTATGTTATATGTCGTTCATCGTGGCTATGTATAACATCATCGTAGAGTGAACAGAAATTGTTATCCAGTTCTAACATCATAAATCTACAACTTCGAGAATGCAGACGACAGCAATATGGAGTGAATACTCCCAGCGTTTTAGAAGGACGATTAGTATAGATATACTAACAAATCCATTCCGTTTAGTATTTTTTGAGTTGAAACGGTTGTGGAATAGCTGACATGCAATTGCATTAGGTTCCATGGAACAATCAGTTATGTTGCCCATTGATGTCCGATTGCACCATCCATCTGTGACCGTTCAGTTTACGCTGACCATCCCGTTGTTATCTGACGTTCAAATCACGTCACACAAGTAGGGGGAAATCGAAAGTGAACAGACGCAGATTGATGAAAATTGGATTGCTATTTTATGACATGTCTGTTCTTGTACTTTAACAGAAAACGTCTATTCAGTTTTCATCGAGCACCGTTTTACTATGAAATACGTTGAGGTAAAACTAATGAACATTCACGCATGTATTTAATCATTTCTCACCCCTATCTTATTCAATATGAATGTGCTTGTTTGTTGCGGTGGTAAAACCTATGCCCCTTGTGTTAATTATCCTAACAAACAATCCTTGTGCTACCCGCGTTGTTAGCTCATAACAGTTGGTGTCGTGACCAGGATTGGAGGATGAAGATGCCGCGGCTGCAGCCGTTCGAGCATGAGAATGTTTGAAGTTATTTGCAGGACTTCGGAGACGTGGCTGATGTGGTCACAGTCAAGACCGACAGGGTGAAGCTTGCGGTTTTGCAGATGCTTCTTAAAGAAAGTGCGAAAATG
>JTDE01006353.1:0-10693 GCA_014338405.1 Paragonimus skrjabini miyazakii
GCCAGAAACGTCCGGACTGATTCGATAACAACAACGTGGTTATCTCAAGTGGTACGAGATAAAAAATGCCGCGTTTGTTGCTTCTACACTGAATACGGACAATGAAACAAAGGAGGCCACGTTCCGGAGTATCTGTTGTCAACTGGCCGAGATTGACTTCCTTCGCCTACTCTGAATTATTCCAACACTTTTCCCATTGATGTTACGCTGAACAACGGCGAAATCCTTCGAAGATGGTTTTGCACGTGTAACATGCAAGCGGGCCGTCACTACTATGGTTATCCGTTACGCCCGCGGACCAACTTTAGGGCAACGTGAAGACACCGGTGGACAGCGTTCTTCAGAAGTAGGGGGCTCCAGCAACAATCCTGTAAGAGGAAACAACAAGAAACAAGCATAAGCCAAAGGCCTAGTAAGCCATGCAAACGACTTACACAAAAGAAAAACAACAGCACGCTCTGGTACACAATTCAAATCTGACTTATGGGCGCTTGCTGGTTTCGACCGCACATTACACAACTCCCCTGTTCGTTGAGCACCGTCCCCGGTGCTTCAAACACTCTACAAGCCGGCTGATGCTCATGTTGCCAGGGGACACAGAGTGCCTGTGGGCCCATTTACTTGAAACTTCTTTTTTTACACTTGTTTTCATCTCGACATGTATTTCCCGGCCTGTCCTTGAAATATTTGAAACGTCGTCTTTGCCCAACCTTGTAAAACGTAAATTAATATAGCAGCTCATCTTTTGGACTGAATCTGTGGAACAGGCAAACTATCTCCTTTCCTGGTGTTTAAAGTAAACGTTGTAACCTGTGACCCTCTTCCCTCTGATTACGCTTGATTTTGCCGACAGATTTCATGGTTGTCTTATTATATATCCATTTGTTGCTTTGTACCGCATATAATTATCTATCATGATCACGCACATCTGAGCGTGTTTCTCATAAATGCGTAGATGAAGCAGGGCGAACGGATGCAGGGCTTCGCAGATCATCGACAGCACGAGTTCTACGCTTCGCTCAAAGCCATCTTCGGTCCGTCGACCCGGTCTACTAAAGCACTAGTAGACGTAGACATCGACTGCTCGTACACCCAGCCAGAGGAAATCATGAAGATGTGGCGTAAACATAATGGTGGCGCACTAAGTCGTCGTGCCATCATTGATTGGGTGACCGTGAACTGCCTGCTGTCACCTCGGATGTGATGAAGTTGCAAAGAGCGATCAAAAAATTGCCCAGTGAAAAAGCTGCAGGTGAGCATGGATTGCCAAGTGAACTGCTGAAGAATGGCGGACGTGCACTGGAACGTGCACTGCTCCGGCCAGTTCACTCCATCTGGGAGCATGAAGTGATGCTGCAATAATTCAGGGATGCCCTTATCGTACTCTTGTACAAAGGTAAGGGTAGCAAGCGATATCCTGATAGCCATCGAGCATAAGTCTGCCGAGTTGTGCAGACAAGATGGCTGCCAGAATTTTCCAGAACGGAAGCCTTGAAGGTAAGTGTTCTTGAGGAGCAATGCGGATTCCGGGCGAGTTGAAGTACGATCGACTTTTTGTTCACTGCTCGACAAATTCAATAGAAATGCCAGAAACAAAACCAGCCCCTGTATGTTTTCTTCGTAGACTTCACTAAGGCCTTTGATTCTGTGAGCCGCGAGGCGTTGTGGACAGTGCTCGGTAAGTTTGGATGTCCAGGCAAGTTTGCCAATTTGATTATATTATTGCTTGTGGACATGAAGGCGAAAGCACAAACATGTGGATTGATTTGTGGTGATTTTCACATTGTCGCTAGCGTAAAAGAGGATTATGTCCTAACTCCAGCCTTACTTAGTTTATATTTGACTACCATGCTAATAGTTACTTTTCAGAACTCTGAGGAGAACGGCGTTGAGGTACAGTACTGGACGGATGAGCACCTGCTGAATATCCGACATTTTGGCGCTCCAGCCGGGCTGAATGCTTCAACGATGCGCATGCCTCTGTTCGTGGATAGCCGTGTATTGTTAGCACACACCAAAGAAGAACTTCAACGTCTGACGATGGCCACACGTCTGCGGCATCCAAGTTTGGACTGGATATCAACACAGGTAAGGCATTTTCTTTCTTTCAGCCTTCTCCGGGCGGAGGTGCTATCTGCACACCTCTACCCCAAATTCGCATCAATGGAAGGATTGTCGATTGCTACCGGAATGTTTGCTACTTGGGTAGCAATTTGTCCGCCGATCTGTCTGTGGACTTGAAAAATGTGTTTGGAATAACTACAGCCTGAAGCCCAGCACTAAGCATTTTGTCAATCGCTCAGTGGTGCTCTCAATAGCGCTGTACGGCAGTTAAATTTGAACATTGTATCAGCGGAACGTGCGCTGTCTGAGCTGCTTCCATGAAAAATGTCTAAGACGCATCTTTGGTATTCGGTGATCGGACGTGTTTCCGAACACTGAGGTACTGCGGCGTTTGGACATGAACGGGATGGAAGCCCTGCTGATGTTGAGTCAGCTTTGTTGGCTGGGTCACGTCCGTCGGATGGGCAATGACCGTATTCCGAAGCAGCTTCTGTATGTACAACTGAGATCAGGTAAGCGAACTCCTGGTGGTCGAAAGTGGAGATATCAGGATGCTGCACAGGTAAGTCTTTTGCGTTGTACCATTGGTTTTAGAGGTCGGAAAAACATCGTAGAACCGAACGGTCTGGAGAAATACGATTTGGACGGTCGTCCGCGAGTTCAGTGAACAGCTGTTCCACGGCCGAGAACGAAAGAGCACGGTACGCAAATGTAGCAATTATAATAAATATTTTTGATAGTCACATTCACTTGTACACTTTTGATTATTATGGTTTTTTACCCACTTTTGTTTAGGTCAAGCTATCCCATTTGTAATATCCGTTCCGGGGCTACAATCACAACACGCTTCGTGCCTCGTTAGCTTGACGTGTTTCTCTGTGAATTCTAATGTCCAGGGTCGACACAAATACACGATAGTCAACGCGCTGAATCATTGTTTTCACTGTCGATTGGTTTTCGATAATGAGCAGGGACTGTATATTATTCTATTGGACCAGTTCCAAAACAAGGGTACCGTCGATGCCACATGGCGTTGCGATGTGTGCGGCCGCGAATGCGCTGGCCGTTTTGGATTAGTTGGTCACCATCGTACTCATAGTTCATCGTCGGCGAAGAGATAACGAGTACGTTAGACTCAGGTAGGTCATATCAGCATATCCATTCTATTTTTGATAATGATTGCATCGACCAAGACCATGGTCGTTTGGCAACTAATTTGCCTCTATTTTCAGAAACTTGAGTGTCTGTGATCTTCTACCCACTCATCATCAGATTTGTTGGTGTATTGTATGATGGATGGTTTACGTGTTCTTTTCGTAGTTCAATCTGAATTTTGTTCTCAATCCTTATCCTCTCTGGAATGCAGTAATATGCACTCGTGTACTAAAATGCTTCTTGTATTACATTTTACATACCTTCCTTCCCGGTTTAGATTTTGTCATCGCGGTCTTTCTCACTGTTTACTTTCCGAGACATGAGAGTTTCCTTTTTGTGCTAGCCATTCAACTGGCTAACCAGCATTGGCTGACTGGACACAAACGCCTCACTCACATACCTACTGGTCTTACTCCTTCGGGTTTACACTGGATACGTGGTGTGTAAGTGGAACTACAAGCAGTGCGGCGCAAGCAACTTGGAGTGATGTATCGAAGCGCCAGCGTCTTTTGGCTTCATCCACTGTGACAGGCTAATCCGTTTCGGATGCCGCCAACCGTGGTCGTGAAGGAGGCTAGCAGTAGGCTGAAATCGCGATTTCAGCGCGCGTGTTGATCAGTGAAACTGGAATTAGACAATAGCAGGTGTCTATTGGAGATAGGAAACAAATATTCCTTCCGACGATATTTTAAATTGTAATCAGAGGTAGCAAAGTCAAGTCAAACATCAGAGGATCTCGAGATTGGCGGAGTTTCGGGTAGATTTAGAACAGCTGGAGAAATCCTATTAAGCCTGTTCTCTTTCACTTCACGACTTATGACAACACGTTATGCATCCTGCCCACGTTTGAAGGAGCTTTATTCAGTTTTATTGTTCCCCAGTACTGAGCGGTGCTTGATTGTCGACTTTGTTGTACGGGCTCATTCTTCCTCCAATTTTTGAGAATTTTTCTCATTCGAGGTGAGAGATTCAATTTTCACGTATGTTGACTCAGTTAGTACCGCAAAAAATCCAGTTTTGAAGATAGAATATCTTCTCTTTCGTCAGATATTGAGAAGGTCAATTATTGGATCAACAAACTGAACTCAACTCGGTGTGATCTTGTATCGTTAGCGAACGATTCAATGGCCTGTTCAACTCAACGGATCTCGAACCGTCAATGAGCAAGCAGATTTTTATTGATACACCTTCCACTTTATTTGTACATGTACCTCTCGCACCCGTCTTTTACCGTCACAATTATTCTTTGGTGTTAGCGTATTTTTGGTAACTTCTATCATTTAGTTGATTAGGCCACTACAATTTGTATAAGATACTTTCCATGGAAAATTTCACTTCGCGGCCCATTTGAGAAAAACCATTTTGGATTAAACAAATATCCAAGCATTTTCCTTTCCAGTTGACGTTAACTGCTGAAGGCAGGTGCTGCGAATGAAATACAACGACACTTTAACGTACGAAGCTGTCCGAAACAAAGTCAAATACACAAATCGCGGTGCGACACAGCTTTGGTTGGGGCATCGGGAAGACTAAAGTCTCGTGACTCAGTACACACACCGCAAGGACTAGGAACGCCGTTACTGTTGGAGCCAGTGAGTGTATGATAGAATTTATGGGCGGACCTGGAACAAGAGCAGTTCGGACAATAAAAAAGGGATGTCCGGAAAATTAAATCAACAGTGAATGCTGTAGGTCGCATGAATCCTATCTGGTGACAGAATACATGGTGCATGAATGTTTCGTCTGTCGGTAGGGTGTTCGAGTCCCCAATTAGTTGGGAAACACCCAGGAATCCGTAACATATTTTCGTTCATTTTATCTAAAGTCAACGTTTGCATTACTTTCAACAGAGTTCGCACGCTCAAACGGTCTCATAACGTTTTTATGAACGATACGTTTAAAAGAGAATATTTTTCGGACAGGGGCAGTACTGAGGTACCATGATCAATCTCGGATTAGCAAACTCCCAATGTTTAGTTGCATCTGATCGAAGGGGGTATAACCGGTGCCAATTGACAACATGATCGTAAATTGTCACTGACGACCACCAGATTTCATGTGACAACTCAGTTAGCGGTATACCTCATAACTATCAACGGAGTATATAGATTGAGTCCTGTCAAAAGACAGAGGTCAAGCAACGCAGTTTCACTGCAATGGAAAATGTGAAATATGCGGCTGTTTGAGGAGTAATGAAAGGCGGAAAACGTCGACCATTCTCCTTGGTGCTCCTGTTCCACATAGATCGGGATTGCTTATAGTGGGGTATTCAGCGACAGCATTTTGAACCGACTATTGGCGTTTATACCTTTGTATTGGGTTAGTCCCCTACACCTACAAGGAAAACGTCAAATAAGATAGTGAGCTTTAATGCCCGACATTCGTATGGACGGGTGTTTACAATACGGTGGGCAAACCATTCATTACCCGAACCCATATCCTCTCCCAGTTTTGCTTCTAACATCATGTTAATCATATCGGTGAACAACCCGACAAGGAGTGTTAGGATTCCCACAAACATGCAACGATGTCAAGATGCATATCACCTTGCGAATTTCGAACGCAGAATGAACCCCCCACAGCGCTGCAATAGTGAGGAGATATTTTCTTTGCTACGCGGTACTCAAGGAGTTCCATACAAAAACTAGGTGTCATTGATAAATAGGGCGATGCCGAACACAACTTAGAAATTTGCAACAGCAGGTCGTGAGTTCCTTAAGGCAGATTCAGTTAAACGTAATATATGCAGGGAAGTAGATCAGCCAGGAAGGAGAAAAGACTGCCTTTATTTCACGATCGAATAAAAGTTTGAATATTCAGTGATGGTACTTATTGATCTATAGTCACTTGGTAACGATACACGCATTTATGGTGCTACTCATCACAAGCTTCGCAGCAAATGAATTAACACACCGAGTACCTGACACGTTTAAACCAGAAAAAATAGTATGATCCAGCAGAATGTCTTGATATATTTTTTTCAAAGAATTCTTCGGACAAAGAACACCCGGAGAACAATATCAACAATACTCTGTGAAACTGAGGTAAGTTTCCTTGAAACTGGGTGAAATGGCTAACAACGCAATGGTGGGAACGAAAAGAAAATGTACTGGTCCGAACAAAAAACAAGATAGAAACGAGGCGTTAAGCCGAAAAGAACCTGATGAAAATGTAGAAAGGAATAGAATGGGTCCGATTTATGTTTGTAGATCGTCCAATTTATCAGGCCAGAAATCATCGTCCAGAAGAGAGGAAACGCTGGCAGACCGTTTGATTACAGAGCATGGACTAACCGGTTGGTTTGCATCTTGTGATGGTGCAAATTTCTTCGCAGTAATCAACGACCTCAAATCGAGTGAAGATGGGTCAGACAGTTGGTAGGGTCGCTTCAATGTGCGCACAGACGAAAAGGGAGCCGGACTTAGTTCGCAAGTGCTGGCGCTCAGTAGACGCTGAGAAACGATTGAGGGTTTGTCGACTGACAGGTTAGGGCTTCCGAGTTCTAATCCGGATTCCCAGTTCTGTTTGACCAAACGATAGATTGCCATTGTGGCACGAGCGTCTTCCACAGAGCAGTGTTCCCCAGTTTGAATACGGACACCTATGAGACAAGGAATCGATGCTTAGCAATTCGCAAGGAAGCTAGGACAAAATCGAACTCAGAGAAGGAAACCAGAGAAGAAAATGGATAACAAAGTAACTACATTTCCTGAAATAAAACAAAAGAATCTAGGGTTAGTGAAACATTAAATAATAAAGTGATATAGAAAGAAAAGATACCTTAAAATGAGTGATCGTCTGAACGACTCACTCCCTGGTAATACTTACGTGATGATAATAAACGAGTGAACTGTACTGATCCAGAATAACAACACAGAAATAGTTGTTTGAAGAACTGTAAGAAACTCACAAGTGACAGTCAATCGAATGAATGGTGCTCTGTTTAACAAGTGAACATCAACAACTATTTCGCAGTGTGACTGTTGTATTGTGCAAATGATAGATCTTAGTTTACGTTGAACTGAGGCATATGCACCGTGAGTCAGTCAACAATTGCGGCGCAAGGCGTTTTTCCGGAATAATTAATTGGTGTTGTAACTAGAATGAGACATGAAGGTTAAACGGTCCCAGTATGGGTAAACGTTTTGAACTTCATGGATGACATCAAAAATGCAGCCAATGTGGTCGGAGTTAAGACCGACCGTAAATCAGCGGCCTTCCTTAGGTTCCTCAAAGGAAGAATGAGGAGGCATTTCGGTGCGACGTGAACAGATGATGACAAACTGAAGAGCATTGCAACTCACAATGTAGATGTGGAAGATGGAGAGACTGGCAGAACTTCGTCTATACAGCGAAAAAGACAACAGTCAAATAAACGATTTACGGAGTTTTTCACAACCAGACCCCAAACTACAGTAGTAGACCCAAACAATAAAACAATGGTACAGACTAGGGTAGAGATGGATGGAAGCTGAGGATATCTGATCGACCTAGGGGGTTGCAATTTTGTTGAATAGTCATAGTCGGTCGATCGTTCGAATGGTGGACGCGTTCATTTTCGAAATTGACACCACGAGAGAGTGCAATATCCTGAACGAAAATCACGTCAGCAAACAGTTGTTCGCGATTTGGCCAAAATCAGGTCAGACAATACCCGGTTCGGAGATCTTTGACTTAGCCAAACTGAGTGTAAACCCAAACTTGTGATGAAACACCGAATGGTTCCACAAATGAAAAACAGCTTGGACAGAATAAGAAAATACATAAGCTAACATAAATTTGTAGAAGCTGGCAATTTAGTATGGTGATTCACAAATATCGACAATTGTTTAGTATTGGCAAAACCCTTAAGGCAATTGAGAACGGACCAAGAATGAACCACCCGTGAGCAAAAGATATTTAATCCGTTCGAACACATGAGGATTCAAACGAAATCACAGCAGGAAATTGAACGCGACCGGATACGTCAGGACGAAAAACATACTTCATACACCCGTTCTGATAACGAAGAGACCCGAGGATAAATCTCAACTTCGTACAGACTCTAGGAAACTCGGTGAGATTACAGCCAAACTGTTGAATTTTCAGTGGTGTCAGGAACTTCAGACAAGTTGCAGAATGCAAAGATGCTCATACTTTGTCTTACGGTCAATACATTCGTGGATTCCGATTAAGCCAGTGAACCGAGACAAAACTGTACGGTGCGAATGTGTGCTATCCGGGTTATCACGCTATCCTTGTTTACAATCACACGACTGATGCTCAAACTCTTGAGTGCAGTATCCAATATGCGGAGATTAACCGTTATCAAGTGCGTTACCATGATGAGTGTTTTGGTAGTTTGGCCTGTTTACAAATCAACAGTTTCAAGCCATAGATAATAATACAAAGAGCAGTATTTCTCGGTAACAAGCTGGATCAGGGCGAAGCCAACCACTGCTAGAGAAGGTTATACTGATTACGATGGTTCCCTTATCTACGTCGAAGAGAATGTCATTTCTTATTCGCGTTTCTTTTTAAAATTGTTCTATCAGAAATCACAGTGGTCTCACCAGTTTCCTGCATGAACTACAAGCAGCGGAACGGAGAAACGTAGGAATTTGACATATAGATGAATAACACTTGGCGAGAAGTCAACCTGCAGAAATGAAAGCATTCAAAACTCATGCGTTAGACATGCGATTAAACAGTTTTACAAATGAAATGCGCCAAACGCAAGACGGAGTAGGCAAGTTGATACTGCTGGCAGGACCGATGGAAACACTGACGAAGCAATGTCTTTCACCGGCATATACCAGGCATTCAAGCGAAAAGCCCATCGGTCAGAGTTGAAAACTGATCCCACCAACCACCCGCAAAGGTAGTTGAAAACTGCTGACGAACTCAAATTCAGGCTAGTCAGCAAAATCAAGCACAACCATCAGTAATTCAACGACATGACGACGAGGCAGCGACGTACACTGGTCGATGCGTTCGAGTACAAGTAAAGCCGATCAATCAACCAAAAGACGGGAAAGGGCTAACAGGCCGGAAAGCATCACGAGATCATAAACTTACATTGCGAACACAACGCCAACCATAATTTATTCAATCAACTCGAACAAGCAGTCGACTAGTGACGAATGAGCAATAGTGTGCGTTATAAACACATCTGCTTTTTGTCGAAATAGATTACGACCGGAACCGAGCAACTGGCATGACGCCGCAACAGGGTCACTCAAAAGGGTGGTTAGGAAAAAAGGAAACCAGAAGCAGCATGACGGTCAGCAGTGGATAAGCCGCGATTTCAACTCCCGAACCACTGGACATGATTGTGAATGTTTTGACCACGCGTTAGGTGTAAAGAAAGATTAAAAGGTATAACGTCGCCATATTAATTCAGCCGTAGAAACAATCTATGCCATATCAACCGACCATGTTCCGGAAGGTGCCTGGACACGAAGCTCAGCGGTTGATTCAAACAATATATATCGACCCTGAAGAAGATAAAAACGGTTTAAAGACCGGGACAGAAATTTTTTCCGAAGGTCAAGCAAACGAGACCAGCTAACGTTTCGTCATTTGGCCACAGCTGAATACCCGTAGATCCACTGACGCTTACACTGTGGAGCTCAGGCAAATGGCAGTCATCTAATGTTTCCGACTGCACATTTGATTCAATCACTCGGAAATGGGTCGTCGTGTGATCCAGAAAGAATAGCTCACATGACTACTTTAAAGATAGCGAAATCCTTTGTAACTGCAGTGCATTGATATACGCAAGAGCGAAGAAGGCTACAATTTCAATGGATACGTCATAATCGAAAAGAAACATAACCAGATACGAAATGGTTCAAAGTTAGGAACAAGAAACAAACGGACTCACGTTAAAACAATCGCAGCCAAGTGGCAGCAGACACACACAACAGAAAGAAACTTGCCAACTCTGATGTCGAACTCATACGAAGTGCCACATGTTCCCGCCCAATCAAAAAAGATGCAGTAGTGGCATAACTGTCCGCATAAAAAGATAACAGCAACATGAAACAAGACGATAGAATGGAAAGGCTGTCGCGTCAAACTAATCGTCTACAGTGAGGCAACCAGAAAGCGCAGGCACAGAAGAAACCTCGGAATGTATTCGCGTCGGGGAAAACGTAGTGTCGATTCTCGGTATAAGTGTTATTTAACTGTTAGGGTTTGTTCAATACAACATTAATCCGCTTGTTTAAACAGATAATCATCATCACCATCATATACAGCAATACATCAGTGGTTCATACTGATGCTTGACTGCCACACAACCACGAAGAAAAAGCAAACTCTGTATAAGAAGAGAGAAGAAAAAAGGGAGAGGGTAGGGGACCTAACCACTAAAAAAGAGCTACGTCTACATTCAAACATACAACATCAAGGCGCCTACACCTTGCAAACAAACAACAAATTTGTACAAAAAAAACACATGAACAATCACACACAACAAACAAACAACAAA
>JTDE01006355.1:15901-37582 GCA_014338405.1 Paragonimus skrjabini miyazakii
TATGTCCTTTTTTTACCTATCCTTCTACATAACACTTCAGGTACTAGACTAATCAGCCGCCTACTCAGCTCATTTGATGCAGCGGAACATTCTCCTTAAGTATCGCTGTGGTGAAGATGATTAACACATGTGCGCAAAATCTGCGCTAGTCTTACTGTCTACTGTACAATAAAATCCATTTCTAATTAAGTTCTCGAATTGTTTTTCAATCCGTTAATGTGGTGGACACTCTCCACACCATGTTTCCAAGCTATCGTGAGCAATTCTCTATCAATTGGTTACCGAATGCATAAGAGTTTCGGCTCGCGAAATGACCGGCCACCGATTCCAACCCCATTGACACTATACTATCTCCGCCTGCTGTCTGTAATCCAGTGTAGGTTCCCTCTTGACCGGACACTTTATAAGTGACACATTTTGACACATTTTCCCCCATATCTGCACTGATAACCGCGTTGACATATTCTATTTGATACTTCATTGCGGTTCGACGTTTCATGGTCTTTCACCCTACATTCCGAATTGTAATGTGACCTCGATGAACAGCCGTGTTCAATCATTGTCCGCTCGACACGGTTGGCAGGTCCAACTCACCCGACGCACCTGATACCTGTACCATCCCGTTTAGTATTCTCCCAACGCAGACACGTTATCCGGTTCATGGTTTGGAACTGTCATTGGTCATCAACATTGCCAAACCAAAAAGCCATCAGACCCTCTTACACGTGTTCACGTTATTAGAGGTTTGAAACGGGAATGACACAACAAACTGTGCCCGGACTGAATGACGCGACCTAATCGATACACGATCGCACCTACAGGATTTTGTCTTCGAGGATAGTACAGCTTTACACGGCAAAGGAATTACATGTCAAGGATTACTTTCATATCAACCCATCACACCGTCACATCCCACAACCCCCAATTTCAATCAGTGTTTCACAACAATCATTTCTACAGTGCCAGCAAAATTTCGATAAGTTCCAAACACTTGGTTATTTAGTTTGTCATTCTCTTATCCGATGCTATTCATGTGTTATATTTATTTATTTATTTATCAGCGTTATTTTCTTTTGATCGAAAATAACTTCCACGCCAGTACAACAACGAAACCGGTCGTGGGATGTTGGTTGAGGGTGATCCCCCTCATACATTATTCACCGTATATTTAAATAGAGATCAGAACTTTTCCACTACTCCAACTGTGGCAAAACCATTGGTTGGATTTACGTTCCGCAACATTACTAAACACCCGCTACTCAGTAGTGGATTTATTTTATTGAATGTGTTCCAATCGTAGTCCATTACGTAATCTTTTGCTTAGGTACAGTTTGATTTTCGAGTTATGATGAAATAATTTTTGTTATGTGCTTGTAGTCTTGTCGTGGATCATCGGATCAGCTGTTGGCAACTTGGTTTATTAGTCACATAAATTAGGATTGAATTTCATTGCTAGACTTATGAGTCATCATGAGGCGGATTGTCAGGCCGGCTGGGCGAGTATTCAAACACTCGTCGGAATGCCTCAACGCGAGGAGGAGGCACGTCCACAACCCTTCAACGATCGGATGGCGGGCAACAGGGACAATCGGATGAGTCATCGCTCGATCGGATCGGACCAACGGGCGAGACAATGTACGCAAAATAGGATGGACGACCAAATCGCAGGCTCGATTATTCCAACACTCGCAGGAATATCTCGACACGGTCGTGGAATACGCTCAAAGCCCACGGTAGAGATATGGAGGACAACACGAGCGACCGGACGAGCCATCGCTCAACGGAATCGGACTAACGGACGAAGATTGGTAGGCGGGAAACCCACGGATAGGAGGCGCCGATCACTCACATAAACCATGCAGAAGTGCACACGCTGGTCAGGCGTGCAATCAACGCATCAGACGATCAACACTGGTCAAAGTATGTCACCAGGACGGACACCAAATCAGCCGATGAAAGCGAAGGGACGAACGACCATCATTTTGACAACTTGAAAACCGTACTCTTTAGTCGAAGAAAAGTACTGTCAGATACTTCGGTTTCATTCAGTTGGTCTTCAACATCTAGTCAATAGTATCCTACATACTAATGAAATTCCTGTGCCATTGACCTCACATTGAGTAGTACTGAATTGCCGTGTGCAAATGCTGAACCATATTCGTTCGCGAGTAATGCTCAGATTGTCCGATCTCCTCGACAGGAGACATAGTAACTGTACTGTTGATTCCAATCGATCACCCGTCGACTAGGACTTCTGCCCAAGTTGGAATCACGGAAGTAATTAACTTGTTGGGCGATATTTTGTGTAGTCATGACTAGTAGGGGATACTGGTTTTCATATCAATTGAGTATCACTCGAAATTGATCACAGCTGTCGCACGGCCACAGACTTCCCAGTCAGCCGATTTCGAATAGAAGCACTGGGCTCGGATTCCGCTCTTATTAGAGATCGTCATCAGTGCATATCTTTGGTACAGCCAATACTAGATTGACAACGATTTGATGAAACAATGGTTTTCAACACTTCGCCACTGATTCTCAAATCAAGCACAACGGTATTGATATTGTAACTCGATAGATCCTGTTTGACTGACTTCGGTAATAATTATTCGTCGACTGTAAATGATGCACTTGTTGCATTTTCACATCACATATTGTTTATTCATGCATATGTGCGCCATATTTCCTATGCACTCGAACAATCAACCATAATCTATATGTAGGTTGAACAAAACTCACGACTGACCACAGCTGTTGCATCTCCATAGTCTTTCTAGATTACTACTGACGAGCTCTGGGAAGGACGAAACTTTGCTGTAATGCTTCTCTTCGAATGCAGCTGACTGGAAGGTTTCTGGGAATGTGACAGTTGTGATCAGTTGTGCGTGATGTTCAACTTATATCAACGAACGCCGCGTTAAATACCAGTAATCGTTGGAACCAATTGAGTTTAGCAGGCTAGCGGAAGCGCATAACCAAATGATCCTCAATTTGACAGTATTCAGAGATCTCAATATTTAGACGAGGATACGAATGTAGACGTTTCGGAAAGTGTATGGACTATGGTGATATGAGATGCAGTTATGCTATATGAGCCTAATTTACGGGAAGGAAAGTATGGCTCATCTATGGGCACCCTATCATGAAACAAGCACACCTCCAAGAAGAATACGCTATTGGTAGTGGTACTGGAAGTCGCACATCATTTCGTGACTTTTCACATGGTCAAACGGCATGCAAATTCGATGTAGGTGTACAAACGTTTATATAGTTTTCGGTTGAATTCGTTTACTGAGGACACCACCCCATCAGTTTCAGACGGGTTGTGCCAGATTGAGCATATCTTAACGTTGACAGCATGGGAAGTCCAGGAGTCTCATCTATTGTCCCAGATTGAGCGAGTGCTCTCGGGGACAGCGAGTCAACCTAAGCAAAGGAATATACAATGGTTGATGTAACAGTCCGTGAAAATCCGACTCCATTGTTGCATGAGGGGAAGTGACCCAGTTTCCAAGTGATAAATTGTATGAATCGATAAAAGAGCTTTGAAGCCGCACGCCCTATCAAAGTGTCTATATCTCTCGTTCTGCTACAAGGTAGATGTTGATGATGGATGATGTCAGGTTGTACAAGAACTCTGTTAACAGTGGTAGTTGTGACCATGCTCGAATCTGTGGTCATGTAATTGGCAAATTGGCTACGTTGCCATCGTCCGGCCGCGAGCCCAGCTTACAGAGAGATGAGTATAGTTTAACGTCTCATCTTATCTCTTGGTTATATTTGGTTCAGTTTTGTCAGCGATTGTGTTATTGAATCATTTGTGACAAATGGAGAATTTAAAATCGATTGAACCAACCAATGGCCGGATCTGTATCTGAGGTAGCCATCCAGCTACAAAAATCCTAGCAGTCATGGAGAATGACAGTGGACTTGTAATAAACTTATTCGCACGGTATTTTCGACAGCCATATTTGTGTGTTGGGGTGTGGGATTTGTTGGGGATTAATTGACTGGTACGTTCAAGTGAGTGATCATCTGTGCAAACATAATCCACCAGGAAATGTATCAGAATCTGATCAGAGGTACGATCAATGGGCCAACATATGATTAATTTTTTCAACGGATCACACACATATACACAGTGGTGTTTGTAAACTGCGAGGAAAGAACAGATGTTGGTTATGAGAGTATCACGTGTCTGACAATCAGTAGAACTGAGTATGACACAGGGTAGATGAGAAGAATTTCATCAAAAAACCGACTAACTTGAGATGAAGGTTCTGGTTGTTTTCGTTTTCGCTGACATTCTTGTGTAAACATGCAAACACCATTGTTTATGTCAAACTCACATATCCGCCCTGATCTAAACCACACATTGTCAATGCCATCATCGGGGTTTTTGAATTTAAGTGGCTTCATATGGCGTTTGCTGTCATTCGAAAGACGAATCGAAAAATGAAACAATCCCAGAATGAGTTTCTTATGTCATGGAGTTATGAATTTAAAATGAGATTGTCATTTTGCTTTGAGTGAAATGCACACAAAACGCACACATGGGGAGGTCAAACTGTTGTCTTAGTAACTGGACCACATTTGCAACATGATGTGTTAGTGGTTGATGTTGTTTGAATGCATATATTTTGCGATGAAGTGAAACAAAATATTTCAATCGATAGGAGACAAATCACAAATGAAGAAGCTTCACAACCATCCTGTTAATGAAGAAAGTCCATTGCAGCGTGTCTCTGAAGGTTCAATCAATTATGTCATAACATTCATTGACGATCGATAAGATACCCTACCGCGTTAATTAAGTGTGTTGATAGCAGTAAGATGCTGCAAATCGAATGACTAATTGATTCGGAGACGGATTAAGTGGCCATTACTCAACTGATCATTTCTCACAAGCGAAAGTGGTTGAGCGTTCACATATGATAATTCGGTCGTGCCTAACATGAGGTCAGTGGCGCTGTGGTCAACACGGTTGCCTCATGAACAGCGTGTCCGTGGGTCAAGTCCCGGCAATGGCGATGATATGCACTACTGACGAGCTCTAATGAGAGCCAACTCGAGTCTAGTGCTTCCTTTCGAAAGGGGCAGACTGGAAAATCTATGGGGATACGACAGCTGCGATCATTTGTGTGTGATGTTCAGTATTTATGAAAACCAGAACCCCGTACTACTCATCAGTAATTCATTCGTGTTAGACATCACTGCATCAGGTGTGAATCAACAGTCTGTAAGTAGCTGTCAATCTGCTATATCATTTGTTGTAACAATTTGAAGTATCAGTTAGCACCTGTTTATTATGAAAGTGACCATGGATGATAACTGTAGTCAGTGCATTCAAGCGCCGTAATCCGTGAAACGTCCAAATTTCCGGATCCAACGTAGTAAGTTGCCTATGACGTTAGTCTCGAAAAACAGCCAGCCAATTTTGAGGAGCTGTGAAATACAATAACTGTGCTCACACATTACACTCCAACCAGGTCATCAGCAGTAAGTCTACATGAAACCAGTGCGATCCATGCTTATTCCAAGAGGTTCGTTGCTTCCAATATATGCAGATAGAGTAGTTTTTTTAGTTCAACATTTGAGAATACCTCCTTCCCCAGTATGGTCTTACGGAAGTGGCTACTTCGTTTAATCGACTTTTTTTAGTCGTTAACTGCATTGAAATATATTGAGGTGGTAGTCTCGGCAACATCGTAGTTTATATTTTGAATCAAAATCTGTAGTAGTTTCCTCAAGTCAACAGTGTTTCATTAAAGGGAGAACATACACAGTTAATGTAATAATTTCGGCGTAGTCTTCAAATCGTATAATCTTGCAAACCATCTTGTGAATAGATATTTACTATTACGTTAGTTGTACTACTACCTGGTCATCTCTCCGGATTGCTTGATCGAACATTTCAAATCTATCCACGAGATGTTTGTCTAAATGTGGTGACGTTCATCATATCAGACTTAATGAAGTAACTGTCAGCAAATCATGTAGATCCCAAGCCGTTATGACAATCCTCTTTATTCTAATCCCTTAAAATTTCCACAAATCTACATTTCCTATGAGATTCTGTTGCAATTCTACTTACGTCCGTACCGGTGTCCACGGTTTTTCTGTGTTCCATTCTTGGCACGATTCCCTAATAATCCTGACCACTTTTCAAAGGAAATTTCAAAATGGACGGGCCGCAAAGTCTTTTGGAATGTGTGACCTGTAAGTGTTTGTGAATAATGTTCAGGTCAAATTGATTATCAACCTAAATTGAAAACTTTGGTAAATAATATGGATACTGAAGTCATGCCCGTGAAAATATCGAATATTTATCTTCCTAATGTAGCAGTCACTGAGATTGGCGCGATTTTCATTGTAATTTTGTTGCAAGGTTCGACACTCCACGATGAAGCGTGTTTGTTTAGCACGAATGTGTACGCTACTTCGTTTCGTGTGGACATTCCACATTATCCCGTTCCACGTGTTACATGCCGAATGCTGGTTGATTGTGCACTTTGGTTTCCTCAGTGATGTTGCACTGTTTGTTGGCTTCTGCATTTTTGCTACTGTGGTACTCATCAATCCCGAAGTGGAACGTTGTGGGCATGTTCCGATGCCAGGGGCATAAAGCGATACTTTGTCTTGAGATTCGAGGTTGTCGGTCAAATTAACCAAAAGTCATAACCGAGGTATTTGACTGATCCATAGAAATTTCGGTTTGTGTTTGTTCTATTCATCCATGTCATTCATGTGTTCGTTTGAGGGTCTTCTGCGACCCCAATAATCCGTTGCCTTCATGATGAATCTTCAAGTCAAATAATACGTCCTACCAGCTTCGTAGCTCAGTTGGTAGAGCGCTTGCCGCGTTGAGGCATGGTGTTGCTGTCGCTGGTTCGAATCCAGTCGAAGTCCTGATTTTTCACAGTTGGGTCTCATCTATACATTCATATGTCAGAAATAGTCGTAAATGGACTTTCAAGCTATGGTGTACGGTAAAAAAAAATAATAGTGTAGTTGCTTGTCAGAATGTGATCGGCTAAGTCCATTTCGCAATAGGACAGCTGGTGTGGAAATTATTGTACTCAGAACATCACAAAAATTCATGTTTCATATTGTGTTCAGCATGAGCCTATACAATCTCCATAATAGTAACATTCTTTACGTTTGCACTTTCGTTGGGGTTATGGCTCCTGATTGATTGATTGAATAGAATGACCAAAATTACCAATTCACAAAAACGGGTATATAGAAATATAGTTTAATAAATAATAATGACCGAACTCACATAATTACGAGGTCTGTAGCATTAACGTCTATCTATCTTCTATTGGTAATTTCATTGATCGAGTAACACTAACTTCTGCCTCCGTTACTCACACGCATGACATAACGTCACAGATTTGATTGGCCATAACAAGATCCAGCACTAATATCGTGGACTATGTAAGACAAATTCGGTTTTCTCAAATATTGAGCCAATTAAAGCAGGTTATATTACACTTAATATTAAATAGACAAACTTCTCCACTTTGATAACCTGGTTTTCGAGCTACTAGTTTTCCAGCAGTGCAAAAAGAAAACATATTGTAGCGAAAAGGCGCCCAGTAAAGCACAATCTTTATTGCCCAACTCGCTAGTTACCATGCCACACGAGCGCTCGCGATTTTGAATCACAATTCCAGTCCACAACATCCCCCGGTTTCCGCTCGCACGTCGTGTGCACTTCTACCCGGTTTAGGTGTGTGATTGGCGCCTTCTATCCGGGGGTTTTCCGCCCGCTATTCCTCGTCTGTTGAACCGATTTCGTTGAGCGATAGCTTGTCCGGTCGCTCGTGCTGTCCTCCGTCTATCCACAATGGGCTTTGACCGTACTCCACAGCTGTGTCGAGATATTCCTAAGAGTGTTGGAATAATCACGCCTTCAATTTAGTCATTTATCCTATTTCGACTGCCACGTCTCACCCGGTGGTCCGATCCGGTCGAGCAATGACTCATCCGGTCGCCCACGATGTCCTCCATCCGTTCGCTGAGTGTTTTTAAACGCACCTCCCCTGTGTCGAGGTATTCCGCCGAGAGTTTGAGCGCTCGCACTTCCTGCCTAACAGTCTACCACGATATGTTGTGATATGTTAAAAATTCATTTGCTCTCGTCACTCACAAACAACCGACAGATACCTTAGTGAGTGGCAGAACACGTCCCGAACTGGTTAAAACAACTCATGACACAATAATTACAAACTAGTGAATCCGTTACTGGAAGTCCATAGAATTACCGTGGTAATGACATAATACGTAGTGTGACTGTATGCGTGTTCATACTCTTTATTTATCATATATGACTTGCATTTTTTACGTTTGAGATTGATGAGAGTAAACGAAATGTTAACGTATCGCAACTTATGTCTTCTTTCTGCATTGATGGAGTTATTAAAAAGGACCCAGTGTGTCAAGCTTTCAATTTTTACTGAATTGTCATCCACTTTTACACTTTTAGAGGTTTACAAAAGTCTGTATGATAAATAATAGGTTATCGTATACAGAACACACCTAGTACTACAACAACGACAGTAATATATGGGCTGCTATGACCGTGAGGTGGTACCGGTATAACTATTTCTTAAAAACTATACAGTCCAGCTACCTAGAGCTCTCTTTCTGTCCTTCTAATAGTGAAGACAAGGATGTTTGATTATGTATATATACTTTAGAACAAATAAGGTTTGAGCTGAATACTCAACTAATTTTAAATTGACTTGAAACGTAACTGCCAGTCTCATCTTGCCATAAGTAACAGTGTTCATGGGATAATGGTTAGCACTGCAAAGCCTCGTTCCCGAAAGCAACTCTTAAACAAGTCATAACAACATGTTGACTTATTATTCTGGTCATTCAGAGCTGCTGTGTTTTGAGTAACTGAAAACATGATGAGACAAATTAGCCTTGGTTAGCAACCAACCTGTGGAAAGCAAGGGTCTAATTACAAAAACTTTAGATGTTCCGGATAAACCCATAATATAAAACCCTAAGCCCACAGAAGCTCTGGTGCGAAGCGGCCGTTCCTCGCCAGGGAACAAATGCTTGAACTGCCTTGTGAGCATTTTAAGGAGAATGGGATTTAGATTTTTATTGAAGTCTCCAGTTTTCGATGTATCACCCACCACTGTTACAACCAAGCTAACGTCCAGTGCATTGCTGTGAATCACAAATGAAGGCAGCTCACGTAAAGCGAAATGCTTATCGCTTGTCTCATTAAGCCAACCAATAATACGATTCATTTACACACAAAATATGGATATAATTGTCGTATACGAAAGTACGTCGGTGTCCACCTTTGTGTATACGAAATACCGTTTCTACGCACTTTCCTGCATTTGATTCCGTAATTACTTCAACCTGGCCAATCACATATAGTAATGCTCGGCCATTCATTCTCATTATAATGCTATTTTGCTCTCTTGTGAATCATCGTGGCTGAGCCTTGAGATAGATGTTGGTAGCGGGGCTACCCAGAGTTACTGTTTAATCCAGTTTTGTTCAAGACAGACAGGTACTGCCAACGTTTCACTACGGACTCTCAATGTTACATTCCCGTTCGACTTAGAAATAACTAGCCTGTCAGGTAAGTAGGTAAACGACTCCAGATTAAGCCAAAGTAGACATATTTCGATCATATAACGTAACTACACAAAATGTTTGTATGGAACTTGTACTGGTTCCCCTCCCCTTGAACAACACGCCCAGTTATCAAACGTTCGCCAACTCAGACCGTTTTGTGGTCACATGTTGTTCATTTGCGCGCCACAAATTGCGCACATACACCGCAGTGGTCGGTTCCGCTTACACAACACACAAGTGGCGTGGAAATAAGGTACACGGAGTCGGACTGTGTCGAACTTCACTGATCACTTGTTATCGAGCGCTTTCGACGATCGGCCAATTCACCAACAAGATTCGGCCGGATGGAACTATCGGGGAGGGAAGAAGCAGTTACTTCAGTGAACTCGTGTGACCCAGTAAATCTGAAGAAGTTGCAAGAATCTGTACTGCAGGCGCAACAAATAATGATACAGAATTGCATGGAATTACACAAATGTGACCCAAAACTGAAGGTGCTTTTGGAGCGATGGGAGACAATGGAGAAAAATGTGAGTCGGTTTATATGATAGCAGTAATATTTTGATGAAACTTTTATTAGAGTTGTATGCACTATATTACAGAGGGAACTCGACCGCTTATCAAAAAGATCTGTCATAATAAAAACGAAAGAGTATTGGAAGTAGTGTTTGAATCACAGTAGAACTTATTGATCTTGGTGCACAAATTAAAATCACCAGTTGGGATACCAAACCGATTCTCAAACAATGCGACCGACATCCAACTTGGTCTTACACTAAATCTGATTGTATCACTACTCCTTAACTTTGAATTACACCTGGTTATGTGTAATAATCTAACTCTGGTCAGTATCACTAGCTAAACCTGACTGACAGGTTAGTACAGTTTATTGACCTGAAGGGTTATACTGACCAGAACTTCGATTTTACCGGATGCAACCACATCAAACATACAGACCAATGGGGAGAAGTCAGATGAAAATCCGTTGCACTCATAAGATTGTTTGTCTTACCACTAGCCAGGTGGAAGTGCCTAGAAAGTGAGGCATTGCTGTACTCCGAATAAAAAAGAAAGGTTGGAAAAGGCATCCTTAATTAAAACTGTGATCTGGTCAGTTGAGTGCAAACGTCAGCGTATTTTAATGGAGCAGTCAAAAGCGTAAATGCGTATTACAGAACAGAAGATTATAAAGCGGAAAACAGGGGTCAAATCTGAAACCAAGCATAGAACGGAAATATACGATGTTTAGTTTCAAATGTGACCCCTGTTTTCCGCTTTATACTCTTCTGTTCTGTAATAGGCACTTGATAATATGCAGAGAAATTTGCCAGGCCATAAATCGTGAGCATTTATTTTCACCTTCGGTCTTCTCTACTACTAACTACCCTATCTTCAAGTCAAGACATCCGATAAATATTAGTGCTTTTAACGTCTGCACTTTTTAACAAGTAGATCAGCAAGCTTTTCTGGCGAGCACCCATTCGATTCTGGAATCGGATGTGTGTTGCTGCTGAAGTACATCTTTACGATCCTAGCACTGACCTTCACTTGGATTCGTTCTTGGATTAGGCGGTTCTTTCTCAGGGTTTCTGGTGAAAAAGTGACTATATCTGGCGGTCAGACTACAGTGGGGATTGCGTTGTTGGTCTGAGTGAATTCCAGTGAATGGTCACATGTACGTCGTCAGACTTCGGTTTGAGCCAGTTGGCATAGCTCGGAAAGAGGTTTAGTTATCATGCTTCCATATGTCACACGGCTGTTGTCAACAGCGCCTGCCTAACGATCGCGAGGCTTATCTATACGAGAAAATCGAAGATGTAGAAAAACATTTTTATTAGAGGATAATCGGGTATTGTTTTTCCTGATTCGTGATTAACTTGGCCATCTGCCCACTCCAATTGCATAGTAAGGATCTATGGGCAACTATATCGAGAGTTCTCCATTTCAAGTGACATTTGACAAGATTGTTCGATCTCGTCATTTCTTTCCAGGTACGCGATCGGTGACACTTTAGAAAGAGCACTGGAAGATTCCAAAGGTCGTGGAATAGGGTTTCTGCCAGGTAACAAACAGTCCGATATTTAATGTGCGGACTGTATTGATTTGCTTAGTTGTTCTGCAGGGAACATTCAGACCGACAGACAGATTTTCATGGAACACACTTTGCGCATTCAAAATATGAAATTTTGTTGGGAGACTGATTTGACACCGACTCCATTATGTTATTTCATGCAGGTCGTTTAAAACCGTCGTCCGCTTTACCTACATAGGTAGTGTTCTCTAACCTGCTTTCTCCATTGCTGACATGTTATTCACAGGGATAGAGAAAGCACAAACTTTATATATATATATATATATATATATATATATATATATATGCACTACACAACGTGGTTTACATGCCACAAAGGGTGATGTAGAAACAAAGATAACGTGAAAAAAGAACGATACAGGAAGAAAAGAACACATACCCAATCAGACTGCAAAAAGTTCTATAACAAAACTGCTATTGGAATCGTTCTTCGCCATATAAAACGACGTCAGAAACTAAAGTTACTTAATATCTGTTGGACCTCAGCCAGGTTTTCGGGAACGCCCTGTTGCGGTCAACTTTAAGATTAGTGCTTTCTGGGCCCAAACCCAAGTCGCACGCTGACCACCAGGATGCTTCTTCCATCCGTATCCATTCACCTGCGAACAAGATACGATGTGGTAAGCACTGAATTCGAATTTGTAAGACATCGCTAAGAAAACAGACGCTGTGAAATGTATTATACGGGTCAATAGCAACCAGCGTTTAACTGTCTCGGAAACAGGTCTACGAACTTCCCCATTTCCAACACGGTATTTCCATCACAGGCAGCTATCGCTTTGGAAACATCGGTGACAGAATACTAATGCTTCGTGAACACTCTCCACGGGTACACTTAAGTTGCTTCTACAATGGAAATTTATATTCGGAGCAGTGAGGTCACACCGCCACCGCAGATAGCGTAAGCTGGCAAACGTTATTCGAGATTTATCTACACGATTTAGTTCCAAATCAGACATTTCACCAGCACAAATACAACTCCCAGGATACATGCATTTCTTGACTACTTTCAACAACTTATCATCGAGAATAATAGCAAGCGCAAAGTTTTAACAGTCAGGCACCAATACATTGTAGTTAGAGGGTGTGAAGATTATACCAAACCGAGTAACTGAAACCCGAATTATCTATTGTGCTTCATGAGTTCCTCGTGGACTCTGCAGTACTCGAACAATATTGTCTGCATTCTCCAAGTTTAGAGTTTTATTGCCTTGAAAACAACCTCCTTTGGACATGTTCGTAGTCTGTCACAGCACATTGTAAAATCTTACCTTAATGCAAATTTAAATGGTGCTCATCAATCTCGGCAACAATTTGCTGTGAGTTGTATCGCAGCTTGAAGTGTGACAGCAAAAATTTCGGAGGATTTTGATGCAATTCTCGGGCACACTTTCTTGAAAAACAACCCCAGAATATAGCTATGTCAACGGCATCAATAAACGACAACTGTTTCCCTTCTATATGAGTGGAAGTGTTGCAGCATCTGGCAAAGCCTTCGCCATTGAAAAACTCAGCATGCTCTTGGCGGATTTGTTTCTCAGGTGTTACACTTATTCTACAAAACGCAATGAATAAAAACTTCGACCCCTTAGAAATTAGGCTAATCCCCCAATATCAGGTGAGCTCTTTTCGAAATTGGGGTTCATACTATCCAAATCTCAGGCAGCCGAAACGGGTTCTCTGACTCCGAGTACAAGAAACAGAACAGTTAGCTCCTAGGTCATGGCTAGATCTCCATCTACAAAGTGATCAACATGGAGTACCTCTGGATCGAGTAATTAGTGTTGTTTCAAAAATATGATATTGCTTGAAATGTCCATATCTCAGTGCGGAACAATACCAACAGATCAGTAAAACAGGGAAGTGGGTTGCCGGCAAGCACAAAGATGTTCGAGAGATCCTACAGCTGAACAAACAGTATTACCCCGCTTATGAGCGCATCCAAACAGGTTCTCCAGGTTGAATAACAGTTTGGAAACAATCACGACATCAATAGCTGACGGCTACACCGCCAATTTGTAACTTCGACTGATTCACCAGTGGAGGTCTTAAGGTGAAGCATCAACCTCTAGAATGTCAAAATTTAGTATTCACTAGAAACAGACCGCCGTTAGCTCAAAGCCGTAGGACAGGTTCCCTGTTTTCTGCTGGACGAATACCCTGCGAGTTTTGGCTACCTAACTTACGTTGATCCCCATCTATTTTACTTACTTGAGCGTTTAAGTAACTGATTAGTACTAAGGTGCCTCTGTGCCGCCCAATGACTAGTAAGTTATTGAACTGGCATAAACATTCACCTTTGATTGTGATCGGACTAGAGTCTGTTGTAGCATATTCCACACCAAGAGAAAAACAGACGGCGTTTGTGGTGGTCGCTTTTCGAAAACATAGTCATATTTTCAAGCCTAGAAAGGCGAAGACCGTCGCTGACAAGGATTCATTCGAGCAGCGCTTTCTCTGTACAAAGGAACAGGGAGGTTGCAATAACGGTTTGCCAATGGTTTGAAACACAACGTCACCTAACGAGCACGGATTTTACATGATGTGTGAGTCAACCGACGGGCGTTCCAGGTGCAGTACCAGTCCAGACGCCTGCGACAGTGGTTTAGCAAGAGAGATGGGATCAGTTATCTTAAACGTTAGCACTAGAGCGATCTGTAGGCCTTTTGTACAATTGTTCTAACAATGCAGATGATAATCTGAAGTTGTATACGGAAGAGAGTTAGGGGTTTGTGCCCTTCGTGTAAAGATATCGCCGTAGTGCTTACCCAACCATTATGTTGCTAGCAGCAACTGGCGGTAATTTTTACTACTTGTGTGAAGTCAAGAAGCGGGGTCATAAATTAGTTATTCACCTAAAACAATGGAAAATGAAACACATCGTGTTATTGTGGTAAATTGTGATAACAGGCTAAAGTCAACTGCCGGCCTGTCGCAGAAGGAGTTACAACGATCTGTGTTTTAATGACCTTTACCAATATCATGTTATTATTACTACAGCTTATAAGATGTCAGATAGGTGTGTTGTCCATCAATTGCAAGTTGGCCGCTTGCAATGACAAAGATAGGACCAAGGCCAACCAGGACACTTGTCAACCTTCTATGCCTTGAACATGAAAAATGTATGCCATACATATAAACCACATCAGTTAATCTGTTTAACATTAACTGTATGGTGAACTGTATGTGGAACAATATTACCCACAAGCTCCATATTGACCAGTTTACGATCTGAAGGAATCTTTACTCTGAGATCTCCAAACTCATATGCAGTCCTTCCGTAATACCACATACATGTAGTTAGGAAGAAAGAGGGGATCGTGCATTCTTGTTGAAGACCATCTGAAGCGGAAAAAATCGAGATAGCCGCCCATCAGTGCGCGATCTACGTACAGAGTGGACTCAGAGTGATGTTAACAAACTGAAGCTTTTTATAGAACGTCTCTAAAATACAGCAACCTCAGAGGATAATTCTAGCAACCAAAGCAAAGTCACTTCTAGATCCGAAAATATCGCAACTGTTGGCTGAGGAAGTAGGAGTTGTCACTTCGGTACTAGACAACGGGTGAAAAGAAGACTGAAATACCCACACTCATATCAGTCAACTATAGTTTTCTGTTGTATTTCACCTTCTCAGTGTACCGATCAGTTACATGTGAGAAAGAAAAATTAGAAATTAGAGAAGTAGAGGAAGTTGAAAGTGGTTGGATTGATTTACAGGAATTAGAACAACCTGTTAAGGTGTGTCTCAATAGAGGAATCTCGCGAGAGACTTCCGGGATCTTTAGCTCGAAAGTTCGACTATCCAGCCAATAAGCTTTCGGGTGTTTTTAGAAGACCAATCCGGAGCCAATGACCGAACAGTCTAACTTATCAGTTAATGAAAGGTTAGCCCAGTTCAACAGTGCAGTGAACAAGATACTGATGTCTGCTTCCACTTATCGCTGAAAGAAATTTGTTCAAACTTGTATCGAGACACCAGGAAGTACTGAAATTTTTTCGACCCTGTTGAACAATACACAACTTGTCACAGCCGAATGTAGATCGCAGTACACATTATCTTAGGGTGAATTTCTTAATCTCTATTCGACTTTGGTCAGAAGACAACAGTGATGAGGTTGTAAAGTGATTCCACTGTTGTGAGCCAAGAATGGGGGTGGCCCAGGGGTTATCTATTCGAGAAAGCAACACATGGGTTAGGCGCTTAAACAGGACAGTAAACAAAAACACTCATTTGCATACGGCACTCGGCCCCGACTGTCTCGGTTGCCACAGACGTCAATGCTCAGTTCCTTTACGTAGCACGGATCATTTTGGGCGATGCTACACTCCGATGTTTCTTCCTGTATTTTTCCTGCGGCTATTTCTATGTCAAAATGTGTGATCTGGTCCTACTACTGAATAACAGTCGTGTGAGTAGTGTGTTACGATGGCTAATCCTCATTACACCGGTGACTACTGACGGGACCGCGCTTACCTGCGCAGTTAGTAATACAACGGATATGACGGGGCTCGTGTGCTCACCTAAATGTTCGACGAATCCAGAGCAATAGGTTTGTTCTACCATGTCTTATTTGCACCAAGCAGGCAATGTCCACTGTTTTAGCCTACTTTTTGTTCACTCAATATATCCTGGAAAGAGTGATATATGCAACATGAAGAGCTTATAATAAAAAAATACAGCACTCTCCATTTGGAGAGGAATTAGTGTGCTGATTTTTGTCTTCCGGCTTTCCTTGCAGAGCTTCAGCATACCCTGCGTTAATTCGCTGTGCACAATAATTTACGAAATGCCCACACTTATAGCCAAATTTTCACAGACTTATCCAACCGTTGAGTTTTACACATGTTTACTAGGAGGATCTGCCTTTGTCACTGACCAGAAGTAACCAAGGCGCAAACCAGTCCTTCTTATTCGGTTCGTTTAATTTTGAATTCATTATGTGGTGATCGGAATATCGTACTGCTCATCTTTCTCTCAGTGTACATTTTAGTGTTGATCTACTATACCTGAATCAAGATAGTGGGCGTTTACTGTAACCCACTTATCACATGTGATTGAAATCCTCGGTTTCGGAAAACAGTTATCTGATATGAATCCGTTTTAGTTTAGTCGTAAGCGGTAATTTGTTCATGTTTTCTATGAAGATTCCTTTTTTGAGTTTGCTCTAGTGACTGTCAATTCAAACTTATTTCCAAGATCTTTTATGTATCACCTTCTGTGACTTGAAGATCGTTTGAGTGTTCAACCGAAACCTTATTTTACATAGTACTTGATATTCCTGAGTAATACACGTTGAACACCACTTTTCGGCAGTCGCACTAAAACTGGTTGTGCCGTTTGGCGTACTTCCAAATGAAGCAGTAAACCAATATAAGTGTTCGTCAGCCATCCACATTATCCTCCGGTCAAGAAGTTGCAATATGACCTTATGATTGTGAGGCTGGTGTCAGCCACTGGTCGAATGACTACAAAATAAGTTCGAATATTGCGAATTAGGTTCAGTTCTGTTCCGTTTGGTCCGGTCCGGCTCGGTTCACAGAACTTGAGGAGGATTGCCAGTTTATGCCCAGCTTCTTACATCGCTGAACTACTACGGCTCTATTGTACTTCAGCTATCAGAGAAAAAGTGTCTCCCTTCACCTAAGTTTCAGTATTGAACAGGGTGATGTAAAACAAGGGAGCAAAATATGGGATTATCAGCTAGCTTGGAGCTGACAATAGTCTGCTGCGACGTGGAAAGTGTTGTGCTGGATGGGAGCATGAACAAATTGTGGAGAGACTATGGGTTACCCGGTCCCTTACTTGCTTCATGCATGAATGGGAGTAGTAGAATTAGTTCAGCCACGTCAGCAAGATGTTCCGAAGTGATGTTGAAGAGGGTAGCAGTCCATTGTTGTGACTCCATCATGGATTTCTGTCAATTTCATTTTCGAGCCGTATTTTATGTGATGTTCACCCTACCTTGAATCTGGCTAGCCATACTTTACATAGAAATGATGGATGTCTGATCATACATACTGACAGGGTTTCTGAACATCCGGTTTGTCCAACACAAATGAAATCAAGAAGTTCAATACAAAACTTGTCTTCACTTTTGCAACGCGTCGTTCAAGGCTTACTATCCTAACATGTCTGCCAAACAAGTGTATTTGTCATTCGGGAACGTAACTCTGTAGACAGGCAATGACATCTAACATCACCGTATAATTAAACAGCTCAAGTGCCACCATAGCTTAAAAGACAAACAGAGTTCTGTCTGTCGCTATATACATTAGTGACTCGATCTTCACATGACAGGGATGGTCAGTCCAGATTGGACATACACCACTCTCGAAAATTCTGAGAAGATAATTGGTAAGCTGAAGATAAACGAGGATTCTCACCATGCTTCTAATATGGCAAGTGAAACAGAAGCTTGATTAAGAATTACACTTTACATGTCCGTAGATCAATGAACAATAGGAATTATCCTCTAAGGTTGGCTAGTCATCCGTTCTCAAAGTATCAACATTCAGAACATTTGACAGCAAACATCAGAAGGAAGGCAAACAGTAGGAATAGGTTCTTCTAAATCATTCGGATAAAATCACTCTTCAATGAAAACAAACAGTCATTCGATTGTTTCTACCAAAGGCAATCTGGTTTGCAACTAAAATCTGACAAGAACATCTTATTAGCTGAATGATCAAGACAGTACTCCGTGAATGAAAGAGTGAATCAATGCTGCTGACGATTGTTTTACATTCGTTATTTTAAATTTGACGAACAAAGAGACGTGGGTTATTTCTAATTTCACTTACAGTTGTTGGTTAAATAATATCGATTCGCATTATCAGGTAAACAGTAGTAATTAACAGTTGACAGTGTTGCTGTTAATATTGGTGGTTACTGACGTTGTTATGTAAGTGTTCAAACGCTGGTCCCCAGACAAATAGTATAACGATTAGAATTAAACAGAGATTTACTTCAACCATTGAAACTTATTGATCGTTCAAAATGAAAATATGATTGTTTGATGGTCTGTTTGTGATCAGTTGATCAGTACGCTTTTTACCGAATTTCTGCAAGTGACAGTACTTGATCGTGGGATCGACCGCATAAGGTAGTAGGCTGTGCCTAGGCCGTTGTCGAGTTATTTGCTACTAACCATCAGTCCTTCGCCACGTATAAGACAGCATGCAACAGACATACTGATGGATCCTACTGTATTTAAGGACTGATCTGAGATTGTTTCCGATTTGTCTACTAGCTAATTCATTCATTAGCACAGAGGTTTCCTATACAAAAATGTGTACGACTCATTGAAAAACTCAATCCTGGATGCCACATGAAGCATTTCAATAAGTTAATATTTGTGCTTAAGAACGATGTATTGATTAAATATACTTCTCCCTAATTATTACATCAGCTGTTTTCCACGGAAGGTACCGTACGTTTTCACGGAACAGCCGGTTTTCGTGAGGAACATTGTGATACAGTGTAAACGTTTACAGAAAAAGGCCTTAGTTTCAGCATATTCAGTCAGGTTTATAGACCAGATTCCTTTAAAACCATCACTTAAAATTGCCTGTTTGTTTTACTGAGAACTAAAACATTATTTTAAGCGTTGTAGCGTTATCCGGATCGGTCAGAGTGTCCGCGAGAGCAAACTTTTGAAGGTACACATCGTAATCGTCATTGCTTTTTTTGTCTATCATGAAGATGAGAAGCGTCAGAATTGTCCGCTGACTGCCATTTGCTAGCAATTGCACAATTTATAGACTTCTTTCAAACGTTTAGCTATGTTTCTTTAACCGAATACTCGCCCTAGCAAACACAGTTTGTTTCGTACATTCTCAGGAATCAACATTGGCTACAGTTCCAACCATATGGAGATCTATAGTAAAGTCACAAGATAGAGAATTTATGGAAACTGTCTTAGAGTCAGAACAAGAAAGACCAGTATGGTGTCAGCATCTAGTAGGTGTCATTCAGTTTGTGTTATTCCATCTTACTTGTTAAAGTATAATACTATTATGCGGGTTTAACTCCACAAAGCGAAATATCTTCAAGTATTAAGATAATGTCCATGTGTGGCTTTCGAACTGGTGGTTTGTGACAGAATTGATCAATTGTAGTTGAGGTGCAGTGTTTGTCGGGAGGAATGCAACGAAATCATTCCTCAATCACTAATGTTTAGTTAGTGACATTATCAGTTGGGAGGGTCATTAGTCAAACTTTTCTCCCATGACTTTAACAAGCCAACCACCTCTGTCAGAACAGCATCGATTGGAAATTGTGTTCTTATAACAAGGAACATAAAGACAAAGTAATAAATTCCAGTAAAATGACGATAAAATTTGATAGTGACTAACGAAAGAGAACTGTATTTGGTTATTCGCTTTTGTCGCCTTCAACTCAGATACTCCCAAACAATCTTATTTCCACTCGCTTTAGCGAGTATATTGTAGATTAGCAGATCTTCATGTGTGGACATATTCATATCCAAGACCAATAACTCATGTTCTGTTGTTTTCCAAACCTTTTATCAGGCAAAACAATTCAGAGTATATGAAAACGTTACCAGATTTTCATGGAAAAGAAGGGCGAAATGGATGGTCGGCATTGCAAGTGGAATGGTAGTTGTTTTGAGTGTGATTTTGTTGTGTGTATTTCTGTAACGTCCACGGTTCTCAGATTTCAAAGATTACGCATCGGAAACTAAACCAAATTCCACCGTAATTCCGTGCGATCAATATTTTTCATACAACATTCATTACAATCACGAGTTATGTTGACATTAAGTGGGGAACGTAGAAGGGTCCTCCAAAATAATATACCACAAGATTGACGTCTCCCTGTCAGTGGATGGTTGAACTTTCGGTTGTTTGGCCAACTAAGGTGCGATTAAAGCTGGTCACCATTGTTGTTCCTACTGCATTCTGTACTCAATATCTCCCTTGTTCAGGTCCATTTGAAAAATGTAAACTCGCAGAATCAACGAGGAAACATATCACGTTTGTGCCGACCTCTTGAAATGACCAAGTTTTTATTTTTCGTAAATGTTTGATCTATTGGTCACTGTTCGTCATGGAAATATTCGAGAAAGATATGCAACGGATCGTGTTCTCATATGTGACAGGTCCATCAGTAAAATCAACAAAAATACTCTTCTCGACGTTAAAGAATATGTATATACATCTTGGTAAAGAAAAAACGTGAAATTTTGGGGCTTCTGAAGACGAAAATCCGCTACTGATGAATGTGAAACAATAAATTTGCCGTAGCTGTACAAAACAATGAATCTGCATGATATATGACAGTAATATTAGGCTGTGCTCACCAACCTGATGTGATAGCTTCTGTGCGAATAAATAAATAAGTAAATTTGGTACTGAAGGGAATGAACTGTTTCGAATAAATATCAGTTAGACGATATTTAGACCTGCACATAGTTTGGGAGTTACATAAACCACTAGGGTGTAATAATCAAGCAATGTAGCATAACACATGAATTTTTTCAAAACCCTTGAACAAGTTTTTAATCTTGTAAACCCGAAATCCTTGGAATATACACTGCTAAACCACATGCCCACTTGAATTCGTACATTGTTCGACTGCCAGTTCATAATCAGCCAGCGTCAGGCCAGGAAGACAAGTGATAAAATGAATAGTTTGTATTGCAAGGTATTAATAACAAAGTACTCATACTCACAGTAGGGTTTCATATTGTGCGGAATGCGCATCTTCCTCACCAGCTGTAAGCAGCAGGAGCCATAGCGTATTGCTTCAAACAAATAATATTGTTGCGAAAAGGCGTCCAATAAAGCACAATCTTTATTGTCCAACTCGCTAGTTACCATGCCACACGAGCGCTCGCGATTTTGAATCACAATTCCAGTCCACAACACCCCCTGGTTTCCACTCGCACGTCGTGTGCACTTCTACCCGGTTTAGGTGTGTGATTGGCGCCTTCTACCCGGGGGTTTTCTGC
>JTDE01006357.1:13465-23748 GCA_014338405.1 Paragonimus skrjabini miyazakii
AAAAATCCTTGAAAAGCTCATTTCACACCTTCACAAAGAAAGTGATGGCGAATGTCTGAAAAAGCTCCTGTTGGGAATTTCCTGTGAGTCAACCAAACTACCCCTTGTTCCATTTATATGTTTGATAGTCGTACTTCACCAGCTTCTATCAGATTTGTTCATTTACTATAACGAACTGTGTTTTGGCCCAATGCGTACGTGCACTAAGTTAACTCTTCACGAGTGTACGCAACAAATACCAGAAACGAAGTAAGAATACGAATAACTGAAGGAGACCGAACGTTAATTATACGATAATTAAAGTAGGTCTCGACCAGTGCCAAGTGACACTGATACGCAGAAGCAGCCAGGGAGGTTAAGGATTCGACCGTTAAGCGCGCGAGCAAGCCGGAAGTGTATGTGGCGTCATTGGCGCGCATAGAACGACAAGCACACAAACAAACATGCGTTCGTGTGCAGCAAGCAGACGGCAGGTAGATCCTTACGATCTTATGTAGAGTATGAACTAAGATTTTGAGGAGAATTTTACACATCGTACAGCAGGCAGACTGGGGTTATCTTCAGGTCACTACAGTGGACTGTGTGACCTGCTTTTAGGCATTGTGTAAAGGTCGTCGGGATGAATGGAGTTCTACAAAAGTTCAGTCGGATTCGACATGGTTCAATTTTACTGCTGTGTCCACGATTTTGGTGGACTTTCAAGCCGACGTAACCTGTACAATTGTATAACGAATATCGGTGTTCGCATTCGACTCTATCCACGCTATTTTTTCTGATTCCGAGGGTATTAAAGTCTGTTGATTTTATCAGGTTTTTTGTTATCCTCTGGGTGATCGTTTTAGATGTTAATCGTTTTCTAGCTATTTACTACTAACTTCCATATACGCATACTTTCTTTTGCATATCTACCCATCGTCGTCGTGATATTAAAGAATATGTATCACTTTTCTATAGGCTTACAAAGTTTATTTTTCAAGTTGAATGTCACTCATTTAATCGCAGCCTTCGCATTCAGTTGAACTTTCCAGCTAGTCTCTCTCAAAAGAAAAACACTAAAGTTAAGTTTCATTCTTGTTGGGGCTCATTAGTAGTGCATTTCAAATTAGTAGATCTGAACGCCCACTCAATTTCGCCTGTGAGCAACGATCGGGTAACCCGGTCATAACTTACAGACGAAAATAGTTGAGCGTTTGCATATGATAATTCAGTCGTGCCTAATATGGGGTTAGCGGCAG
This sequence comes from Paragonimus skrjabini miyazakii, assembly GCA_014338405.1. Lineage (NCBI taxonomy): Eukaryota > Metazoa > Platyhelminthes > Trematoda > Plagiorchiida > Troglotrematidae > Paragonimus > Paragonimus skrjabini miyazakii. The sequence continues at coordinate 14,701 of JTDE01006357.1, forward strand.
AGTTATCAGCACGGTTGCATCGTGAAAGCGCTGTCGGAGTTGTGATCCTGACCGTGGCACTACTGACAAGCTTTAACGAGTAAAACTCAAGTGGAGTGTCTCTTTTCAAAAGAGACTGGCTGGGAAGTCTGTCTAAATGCTAAGGTTGTTATCAAACGTGAATAATATTCAACTCAAAATTAACCAACTCCTCGACTACTCTTCGGCATTATTTTCCTTTTATTCAGACACTGATCCTCGCTGGGAGGTATGTTTGGTGTCCGGGTAAAATGCACTGACAGTGGTGACAGACTGCTGCGGCTGTGCACATCCCATGGTCTCAATATTTCGAGCACTGCATTCCAGCACAGGAAGAGGCACTGTGCTACATGGAGACCTCTGTATGCTTCTCAGCCGTGGACACAGCTGGATCATATAGCAGTCAGTTACAGGTAGCGCCACTCGGTTAAAGACTGTCGTGCCTTTTGGAGCAACCACCTTGACTCGGACCATGCTGTTGTGCGTGCCCGTTTGGTTTTATCGTTTGCCCAGAGGAAATACGCCCGTAGATGCAAGGTACTTAACTGGCATTTGGGCGAGGAGAATGTGAAGAATGCTTTCTGGGAAGCATTGTTGAACAAGTTGCCAAGTTCGAGTCATATGAATGATCCTAACGAACACTGGGAACATATCGCCGCAGCTACAAAAGCATGTTGTGAAGAGGTATGTTCTGAAGGATCTGTTTGTTTGCAACAGAACTAGATTTCTGTCACGTCGGCAAATCTCATGAACAAGGGTCGCTCGATTCCACCTGATTCTGAATATGATAAGGACCGTCGAGATCTTAAACGCAAGCTGACTAAAAGCTTGCGTAAAGACCGTGAGCACTGTTTGATTGAACAGTCGAAAGAGATCGAAAAGGCACTTTTATCTGAGAATAGCATAAGGCTTTTTTCCCTTATTTGTGGTTGTACTGGTCGTCGAGTCGGTGTAAGTGAGACAATATATGAAAAAAATGGTTCACCTCTCACCAATCAATCGCACTGACGTGACAGGCGGGCTAAACATTTTGAAGGGCAGTTTGGCTGACCCCAACCAGACCGTGTGGACGACGGGACCCGATTAATCAGTTATTGCATTCTAGACGGTTCTCCGCCCGAAGCAGAAGTGGTCCTGGAGCTCAAGTTATTGAAGCCTAATAAGGCTCCTGGTTCAGACTTTCTCCCTCCTTCTCTTTTCAAAGATGATGGGAGAGGTTGATATCAGAACTGACGCGACTCCTCCAGACGATCTGGGAGACTGAAGAGGTGCCTCGTGATTGATGCTTATCAACAGTAGTTTCCATTTTCAAAAAGAGGGACCGAAGTCTATGTGACAACCACAGAGGCATCAGTCTGGCATCTGTTGCATCTAAGTTACTCACTGGTCTTATTTTACATCAGCTCACTAAGCTCGGAGGAAGTCAGGTACGCGAAGAACAGGCAGGATTCCGATCCGGTCGAGGGTGCGTTGATCACATTTTTGCCTTACGACGGATCTTGGAACATCGGTACTCTTACAGACAGCCGAGAGTCGTGGTGTTTTTAGACCTAAGGGTTGCCTTCGATTCGGTTGCTCGTAACGTTCTCTGGAACTGTCTTCTTCGCAAAGAAGTGTCAGGAAAATACGTGAATCTGTTGAGACCACTGTGTGCTCACCCTGCAAGCAGGGTGAGAGTTTATGGACAACTGTCTCGAGCGTTCATTACTTATAGTGGTGTTCGTCAAGGGTCCTGTTCAATTTTGTCATGGACGGCATTCTAAAAGGTGCGCCTGACGAATTCAGTGGGTTTTGTTTTGAGCTTCTTTTTGGCGTTAGGGTGACCAAAATGGAGTATGCGGATGACATTGTTACATAGCCCCTTTTTCGAAGACATGCAGATTATGCTGAACAAGATAAGTGATCGGGCTGGTTTGTATGGAATGCGCTTCGCCCATTCAAAGTGCAAGGTGCTTCAAGATTGGAGCATTTCCATTCCTACCTTCCTCATTGCAAGTAATCCGCTGGAGACTGTGGATACTTTCACATACTTGGGTAGAACTGTCTCGTCGGTCCATTGTATTTCCGCGAGGATAACAAAGGTATGAGTCGTCTTTTTCAGCCTGCATCATTTCTGATGTCAGCAAGACGTTTGGTTGTCAGTAAAACGAGGGGTATATAATGTTTTCGTACGTTTTATTTTGCTCTATGGTTTGGAAATGTGGCCTGTTCGCAAGGAAGATATCAGCAGGCATACTGTGTTTGACTATCGTTGTCTTTGCCAATTAGCCCACATCAAGTGGACTGATCGCATGAGCAATGTGGCCGTTCACCGACGCGTATTCCGGAACGCTCGGGACGCGTGATCAATTGATCAACTACTCATGGTGCATAGCTTGCGATGGTTAGGTTACGTACTTTGTATGCCAGCTGAGCGTTTACCGTACCGGGCATTATATACTGAGGCCACCAACAGTTGGGTGAAACCACATGGTGGTCAAGCAACAACGTGGTCACGAACTATGAAGACTGACTGCTCCATTGAGCAAGGTGCGTAGGTGTTGCCTGCCTGGCTGGGGTCCTTTTGATCACTCAAACCACCGGTTAGAGACGCTGTCCAAGATGATGGTGTACCGTAATCACTGGCATATCTGCATCCATACCACTTCTAGTTCTTCCGCTTAGTCTTCTTTTACTGGTTCTCAAACTCCTTAGTAACGTTTCTTTCCAGAATATTTCACGTTACCGTTGAGGTGAGTGGCGGCCCTAGCCACAGTACCTTTTGTTCAGGCTCATGGCTGCTGTGATGAGAGTTGAATTGGAACAAGCCGTTACTACCGGGAACTCTTGAAGCCTTTTCCGCCTCTTCCAAGCAACCTGTTGCAGGAAGCTGGGTGTGGGCGGGGTATTTTGTGAAGACAATGGTGAGCCTGTTCATAACTTACGACGATGCTTAGGACGCCGGGCCGAGCATTTTCAACAGCAATCCAACCGAGCCCTCGTGCCATTGATTACATAGTCGGGCTCTGCCTGTGTTCATTTGTCTGTTGATGTTTCTCTGCCCTCTGAAACAAAAGTCTCACTTGGGACCAAGTTTCTGTAACTTCACAAGGCACCCGGCCCAGACGAACTCCCTCTTGCCCTTTTCATGGGTGGAGGTCCAACCTTAATCAAAGAACTGACGTCTCTGCTGTACAAACATTGGGTCATTGAAGTTGTTCCAGATGACCGAGGTTTGACTGATATCGTACCCATTTAAAAAAGGGCTCAGGCACTTCGTGTGCAGCTCACAGAAATTAGCTTGGTTTCTATTGCGTTGAAGCTGCAGCCATCGTGTTTCGTAGGTTAAGCGGAACACGCTTACAGCATATCCGTGAACATCAAGCTAGGATTTGGCTAGACCGTGGCCGCACTGATCACATGATTGAACTTCGCGATTCATAGGAGGCTGACAGTTGTCTTTTTAGACATCAGAGCGTCTTTTGGTTCACTTAACAGAGCTCCACTCTGGGACTGCCTGCCGAGAAACAGTGCCCGAGAAGTACGTAAACCGACCTTTAGCATCTCAAGTGAGTTGTCGCAGGGTTGTCCTGCCTCTCTTTTCCTATTCAACGTTACAGTAGTCGATATCCTAGAACGCCCCCTGATAGACTGCGATTATAACGGTGTAGAACTGCTCCCAGGCATTCAACCTTGAGACACGGGTCATACAGACGATATTGCTCCAATCTGTGAGGGGTCACGGGGAGCCCAGAATATCCTTGACAGACCACAAGCTTCAGCCCGTCAGTTTGATATGACCTTTACACCTTCTCATTGCAATGTGTTGTTGCAAAATTGACCTGGTCCTGCTTTCACCCTTGGTGATGAGCCGTTCGAAATGCTTGCGAACTGTATCGCCACGGGTAGATTGTCCAGTGAGATCACAAATCGTATAGCAAAGACTCAGATGACGCTTGCGAAATTACACCAACTGCGGTTTCGGCATGATCTCAGTCTTTCTGTGAAAGGCCGGTTGTACAACGACAAAGTAAAGGCAGTCCTGTTACATACTTGCGAAACCTGGTCCATCCATACGGTGAATGTTTACAGAGTGTTCATTTTCGATCATCGATGCCCGAAGTACTGACGGCGTGTGATGGGAATACCGTGTCGCCAGTGGCGAAGTTCGCTAGCGCGTCCTCGGGACGCGTAGACTGTTGACCCTCGAGCACACTGATCTCGTCTCACAGGCTTCGTTGACTCGGCCACACTTTACGAATGCCAACTCATCGTTCGTCACCCCGCACCTTGTTTGCGATTGATGGATTAGATTGTTAGCAGCAGCCTTGGGTTCAGGGTATAAATGCACTTACACTGAAGTGCATTTCAGTAGAGCTTTCCTAACTGGGCCCCGAAAGACAATGAGCATCTTTGACTGAGGGCGCTGTTTGATGTAGTGAAGAATAGAAGTCTATGACACTCGTGTTACGAATACGTATGCATCGATGTAACTTGTTCTCCCTTCCTCTATCTCCACATATTTCCCCTTCTTTACCATCCGCAATGTCTGCTCGCATTTTTGATACGCTTGCCACTTAATGCATTTATTTTGTGTTACATATACTATGTGTTAAGTCATAGGTAACATTCTGGGGGATGCATTTAGGGAATCCAATGTATTTGATATTAGGTTTCTTCTTGACGCTAGTGTAACCGACTTGGGGTATACCGACGACATTGTCCTGCCTAGTTTCTCCTTCGAAGACATGCAAACAAGCTGAAAGATCGAGCTGGTGTGTACTGAATGCGTTTCGCACCTCTCGAATGCAAAATGCTGCTTCAAGATCGCCGCATTTCAGCCTTTGCATTTTTTACTGCAGGCAATCAGCCTGAGACTGGATACTTTCACATATTTAGGTAGTACTGTGTCGTCAGCCTGTAACATGGCCGACTAAATCATCAAGCACAGCAAAGGTATAAGTTGTTTTCGTCAACCTGCGGCACCTACAGTGTCGGTGATCGCTAAAGGAAAGGGTATAATATGATTGTATGTTCTGTTTTTCTTCGTTTGGAAATGTGGCCTGTTCACGATGATGACATCAACAATCTTTTTGTGTGTGACCATCGTTGTCTCCACCAATTACCACACATCAAGTGAGCAGACCACTCACTGAAACAGAGCAAAACAGAACACACATCGTGCATTTTTCCCTTCAGTGATAATTTGACATACTTTCGACGCCATTGACGACGCATTTCGAAAAAGACCGCACGTGCTGTTGTTGTTCTCACTGATATCAACAGCAGTGCAAGCTAAAGAGACGATACAACTCAATTATGTTAAACGACCGAATGCCCTAAGTGGACTACTTCCAGACTGATGTAGGAGTACTCCAGTCCTGAAACAGCGTTTTGCACTTTGGAGGCGCGAAATGCACCTTACACAGACCAGCTTTGTCATTCACCTTATTCAGCATGTTCTGCGTGGCTTCAACAAAGAGGGTTAAGTAAGACCGTGTTAATTGACCTTATCAACTTACGTTATATCAAGTATGGTTGTCTTGTTTATGTATACCCTTTGCCGTTACTCTACTCTCACCCATTAGTTGTAGACTTTCTTTTGGATCGGGTGTTACATGGTTAGATGACACTGTGCACTTTTTGCAACCCTTTTTTCGTACTGCTTAACATTTTAGTCCAGTTTAGTTCAATACTGGGTTGTCAGAGTTATTGGAATCAACGTCTGTGTGTCACTCAAATGGTAAACCAAAATCTGCCACTGCAGATTTAACGCCAACTACTGATTGAATTTCGCTAATTTTGCGTTTCACCTATTTATGCTGACTTTGTAAGTCAAAACTTCACGGAAACGACACACAGTCGGGCCTTATAGTCAGTTCGTACTGTGTACCAATCACCATGATTATATTAGGGTATTTGTGTTAGTTACTCTGTGATTAGTGTGCAACTACCGTTTGCGATAATTGGATTGTGTACCTAGTATGCCAGCTGGGCACCTGACGCACTACGTGCTCTTCTTTGTGGTTGCTGACGATTAAAAGAAATCTCAACGTGGTCATGTGGTGATATAACTTCAGAATGCAAGAATTGACCATTCCACTGTATAATGCTAGGTTATGTTGTCTGTCAAGTTCTGGATAGCACGGTCATTCACAATACTGGCTGGAAACACCATGGAATACTATACCATGCCGCAGCTGTTGGTAGCCCTTTGTATGTTTTCACTCTTGTAAACTGTAATTCTCCGTACTAATACTCTCGACTCAGTGTTCAATGTATGCACACCCGAACGTTTTGAAATCTGATAAAGGCCTACTTACTGTGGGGAGCAGAACATGAATCACTTTCCAAGTTATGATGCTATTTTTCCTCACTGAACAGTGTCATCTAACTGAGCGGCACAACGTTCTTTCTGCTGATTCGCGTGTCGTGCAGCAAGTTTGACTGTTGATTGTTAGGTCTCGTTGTGCAATTTTTTGGTTCCTCTATTCTGTTAATGATGTGTTCATCTCGTTGTAGGTCTTACACGAGGCTATCCCCCTGGAGTTTCCGCATTTCAGCAGGCGGATGGGTTTCAAAATGTGTTGAATTTATTGGACCATCTGGTTTCACAAGCTAGCGGAGATGACGTGACGGATGTAGAAAGGGTTTGTGCAAAAGGCGCATTCCTCATCTATTGTCTTTTACAAGAGGTCCTGCCTTCCAAAATGGGTAAGTTTCGAATATTGTCATCTACGTTATGCTATTGCAATAAGTTCAGCACCACACATTTCGTCGCGTGCCGGTGTATTTTTCAGTTGGATCAATTCGATGAGAATTGTTGGACTCCTTCTTGTTAAAGCTCATCAAGGTTAGCATTTGACTTTCGGCCTAGGATCTGAAAACCGTCGTTGCGCTTGTGAAGTGAGCGTGCTGACAACTACTGCACTGACCTTATTTGGTCTGAACAATCCATTGTTCGTGAATAGTATTCATGTTGATAGGTCGTCTCTTGGGTGAGTATGTGGTTACTGACCTGTCAGCTACTACACATTACCCATGAATGGAAATTCCCCGGAAGGCCTGGGATCTCTTACTAATTGAGTTCCCGCTTCACTCTGCGGAATGTTACGTGCTGGCGAGTTGTCCAACTAGTCATGTCCAGCCGAGTTGTACAATTCTATCACGGGAAGTTTGAGTCCTGTGAAATCAACACAAGTAGGTATAGCTAGACACTGCAGTTGTTTCCAGGACATTTTGTACAACGAAAATGTGGCACAGCTTGTAACTAATACATCTCGTGCGCGCCTATTTGGGTCTGTTCAGTCTGAGAACATCGTGTGTGAACTGCCGTTGCTGGCATTACCTGCTTATATTTTTGCAAATAGCTATTCTGATCAGTGTGTTACGTTCGCGAAGAGGCATACCTCTACGTTCATCGTGCAGTATCGCGACATTCTACCAGTCATATGTAGAAATGACAATAAGATAATATTTGGTCACGCTTTTTGTTTCTGTGTGTAATATTTGCATACAATCGACCACACGAAATGCATCTGGTGTCTCAAAGCTGTTGACACGCAACGAAGGCTCCAACAGGCTGAATGAATGTTCGGTCATGGAGACACATCAGTTGGAACTGCGAGCTGTCATTACGTTTCAAACGGATAACCCAAGATACCAGATTGGATTAAGTTTTTGCCACATAAGATATTGTTCACTACGGTTTCATATGGCTTGATCGCTCCACTGAACAAGACAGGAAAGCAACGAGTGTCATTTTAGGACTATAACTGTTTGCATCATTTATTAGGAACTCTCGGATATTGCAATTTGCCACAGTCGATGGTATGCATGTTTGTCTGAGGTTACAGGCTTCTTTGTAGATTTAAAACAGTTCATTCCCCTCATAAGTTTGAACAAAACAGTCAGAAAATGAAAACTGGGTAGATACAAGTATTTCGTATTGACTCATCAATACCAAATTTTTAGTAATGTGAAATTCATCAATAATATGAAACGGTTTTTTTATACCGAACAGTTAGGGTGTAGAGTGGAGTGTCAATCAGTAGATTAGGGAAGGTCACTAAGTCCAGGGAAGGGTCAAGTTTACGAGCAATTAGTTCTGAACACACAGGGTCGGCTTCAATCGATTGATCACGACAGCCTCAACAAGCCGCAAGAACCTTGGATTGAAGTGACGTAATAGGATCCTGAATGCACAAGCTGGGTCAATAACGTGACCAGCGGTCAGGACGTGTCTTGCGACTGCGGACGCTGATTGCTTGCGTGTTTCAAAGACATTGTCGTTCTTCTGTAATACAGAGTTCTGCACTCATTTAGGCAAATGTTCCTTCACTCTTGAGATCAAGCACCTCTCGGTTCTGCCTATATGACTTTCTTTGCAGTTACGTGTAAATTGGTAGACACACTGTGAGGTGGCACCGATAGGCTGATCTTTGATTGCAGGGGCAGGCAGTTTCTGGGTCCGAGCTAATACACAGAGTTCCGTGGCGTTAAACGTTCGAATTCACTAGTCTTCGAGTTGTTTGATGCAAGCTATAATCAACTTGAAAAGGCAGTTCTATATAAACCTTTTTCCTCACTGTGGCCATCGGTTCGGAAGGTGGTTTTGGTCTACTCTGTCTGTGTATGAACTTTTTCGGATACTCATTAGATTGTAGTGCAGAGGTGGTCAAGTCTAATTCCTTTGCAAGACTGTCCTGTGTACAGATTCGTCTTGCTTGTGTGAATAGTGTACTTATCAGTGCGCATTTGTGATGGACCGGTGTGAAACTACTAAAGTTCAGGCATTGACCGGACCACGTGGAGTTCCTCTAGACTCCTTTTTTAATAGAGCCATCTTCCTACCGACTTATGAGTGCGTCTAGAAACGGCAAACAATTATCAGCCTTGAGAAGAAGCGCGTAGCAAACAAGCTTGTTTTCAGTGTTTCATCATCAGGCTAAATACAACACATTTATATGGGTTCGACAGGGGTAGTACATCAATAGGGTGAGGGATGGAAGGCATTAATATCAAGTTAGTCAGATTCATCAAATGGTTTTG
>JTDE01006357.1:25543-39598 GCA_014338405.1 Paragonimus skrjabini miyazakii
GTTTTCAAACTGACTTTCTAAATCTAACTGCCTGAGTTTACTTTTTGGACAGCAAAACTTTGGTCCTAATGATAATACTTCAAGAGCAAACTTATCCAATACCAAAGAGGAAAAATTATGCACGTACCGTTCCGGATTTCTCGGAAATTCGGCCTTAGGTTTGATCGGGTTAAGTTGATTTCTCAGTCTTGCTGACTTCTTTTCTCGTCTTTTGGCTACGATCTGCTGAACATAACTTTCAAACTCGTTTGCTTCATTCGGTGACAGCTCTGTTAATATCTTCGCAGAAATAGCCTGCTTGTAGTCGTAGTCGCATGCTCTGTTCGTCCATGTGTCCTTCTCATTTAAAGCTAGTCGTTGCAGTGAGGTCCCGTTAATGTTAACGCGATTTCGTCTGAGGATTGTCCAATATTGTTTCGGAAATTCTAAGCGTTCGATGCATTGTTCCAGGAACTCGACAGCAGCCTCAAATTCACATGTTACCTTCAGGTTTGGATAATAACTACTTAAGCGTCGCATTAGGTAATCTATTGCCTGTTTGGAACGACTGAATATTAGTGTATCATCAGCATAGCGTTTTTAGTATGACAGACTCGCTATGTCTCTCGAGTAAATCCAACATCCTCAATTATTTCACTCAGACTCTTTCCAAAAAGACGAGGAAGTTCTGTCGAAGTAATCCATATCAACTAACTTTTCGTTCACCGGAACCAAAAAATAAATTGCCCAAAGTGATACCTAGTGATATTCTGAAGGAAACTTTACTGTTATGCACTGAAAACGTCAGTTTCCGTTTTCTTGATCGGTCCTACTACCAAATAGATGGGGTAGCCTTGGGAAGTTTACTACTACTAGATTGAGCAAGAGTTAGCGTCAGGCATAGCAAATCTGTCATACTACAAACGCTATGTTGATGATACACTAGTATTCAGAGTGACGACCTCTCGTTACACAGTGGCTAGAAACTGCGTTTTTGTGATCGAAGCGGCTGCCTACAAGGAATGAAGTAGGGAACATCAGTGAAAACCCTGTGTCATATTCCGTCAGTTGGGCAGTTTGTCATTTAGAGATGTACTTATCTTACTGCGTAGGCTGGATGTAACTTTCATTTACCAAATTTTGTTAAAAATTGTTTTAAAAGACTAGCATACTCCGCGAAAACGAGATTCCCCGTGAATACCAATGACAACTGCTTTTATCACATTGTGATGCTTATGAAAAGGCGGTCCTCTTATAGATAAGGGAACATCAAGGTCAATTCACTCCCCTATTATCTGTTATTCCTCTTCACTAGCTTTCGTGCTGTCCCCTTAATCCCTGATGTTGTCTGAAAACGGAGTGCCAAGTCGGTACCATGAAATAAACACTTGTTAAGAGTAGTGAGAAAACAAAATGTACAACGATAATTAGAGAAGGGAAGTTTAGTTGTTCTTTGAAGATTTTGTGAACTTCTTATCTTTAACAGAATTGGCTACAATGACAACTCAAGGTGACCACTATAACAAGCACTACAGTGTTACCGTCGGTGACTGAGGTTTGCGGTCATATCCTGCAATATTTCTAGCCAGTGACTCAGCCTGTTCAGAAACCAACATTTGAGTTTTGTATGCCCCCAAGCCAAGTCATAAGCTGCCCGCCATGTTGCTTTTCCAGCCTTATTCAAAGAGGGCAAATGGGTCGCGATGTGGTAAGCGCTTGGTTGGCATGCTTAAGGCATGTTATTTTGTTTCACGCGTAAACGCGTGCGCACGCTAGCTGGGAGATATTTCCAATGTTTTGATGTTGGTTGGCTAACAAGATAGCTTCATTATGATTAAACTCTGGAGATCACGGTAATCACCGCGCTGTGCGTACTCCCATTAATATGAAGAGGTCTGTAACCGTGATACGTTTGTGACTCTGCACTGTCTGTGAAGTCCAAGCGTCTACGCTGTTGACGAGTAACCGATGTGTTTTGACACATTTTTCTAATTCACCTTTGCAGTTACTTTGTTTATTAAGATTGTCAGCTGTTTCTTGCATTAGTGCAAATTACATGTCACGTCAACATTCGAAGTCGTAAACGAATTCAGAGCCAGTTGAACTCAGTGGTCACCCCTAGTTAGACGCGACCATCTCGTGAATTCAGTTCAAGCCCACCGTATAAATGCTGCATATGCTTAACAGATACGGACATGTGTCGGCTTCGAGACAAAATGGTTTAAGCATTCCAATAGGTGAATTTTCGGCTTTGTTTACATACGCATGTCTCCAGCAAATGGAGGACATCAAAATAAATATGTCTAGGTGACAATCATCATTTTTAGCTTTGAGCAGTACCGATGAGTACAATGACTCGAGCTGCCGTTGGTCCTGGCAGCGGTCCCGAACTAACAGAGTAATAATTAAGTACAAATATACAGCGAAGATAAACGAACAAACAAAAACCTTTGAGTTTCACGAAAAACAAAAGTCAACCTCAGAATTAAACCAAGTCTGCACAGGTTGGGGGGCTGTTGCATATTGGTTTTTCCCTGTTAATCGCGGTAACTATCACTCGCTTCTGTCAGTGAGGATTCTTTACGTATCGCTTATTTCTCGCATCTTCATCGTTCAGCACTTCATTTTGGTGTACGAAATCTCCAACAATTCAGCGAACTAGTGTCTCAGTTCATCCGCTCCTACCTTGTCGTTAGGCTATCACTAAAACAATTAGTCAGTCTGTTCATCGATTGCACGTTACACTGAACTGTCTTGGTGAGATTCCAGGTTGATAGTTGAGGGCAAAATATTGATCACCATGACTGTCTATAAAAAATGGAATATGTAGCACCAGTGTCGACCTTTTGCCACATTCAAACGGAGACGATATTGTATTACTTGGAGTTGGGGACTTCAAATATCCCCAGAAATTGTACTCGAATTGAAACCTCCCACACAAGCACTAAGGAGAAGACATTGTACTGGTTGCAGTAGGCAGTTTTTATTCGAAACAAAAAGGTGTAGGTGTACAGTGGTTTTAAGGAAATCACAATCATCGGCTGTGAGTGGTTGATCATGTTGGCAGGTACAAAGTCAATCTGTAAGCTGATTGGTGCAATACAAAACCAAGAACTTCGCAAATAACGGGAAGTGTCACGTTGAGGCTTTTCGTCCAGTACTGCTGTGATACTTTAACGTGACGTTTTGGTCGGTTCCTTGTTAGACCTTCCATTGTGTCGGGGTTTGGATAAACGGTGAATCGAGTAAATTTACACTACAGATATGTTGCGCGAACAGTGCTTTTATCTAACACTTTTGTATCCGAGGAACAGAAGGTTCGAGTTAACTTACCATTTAGTTGACCAACCTCAGTTAGAAAGGTTTTTATCTACAAAACCTCCCTATTTTATTCCTTTGGATTTACACTGAATACGGAATCTGTGGTTAAAACTACGTGTGATTCAGTGCAAACTTATGGTGATTTGGGCAAGTATTCCATGGTCCTGACCTCTGTGACAAGCTAATCCACGTACGGTTACTGCTAGTTATGTGACCGATTGCATTAAACTACGATTACGCACTCAATTCTATAAGTCAGTAACGTTTTCGCTCAGGTTTGCACTCAGGCCTTGAATAAAGCAAGCGATATTGAAATCGTAAATCCTGTTGCCAACATAAGTTCTCTGCTACCAATGTTTTGAGGTGTTACTCGCAGTAAGGAAACTTATCAAGATAACTACTTGGTTACGCCACAACGAGTTAACACCAAGGGTTGTAGGTCTCTGGCGGGGACGTCTCTCGGTACCCGAAAATGTTTTATTTGCCTTTCAAAGGGCCTAACTCATTGCAGTTTTAATTGATCATCACAGTTGGCACGGTCATATGACTGAAGGCTAACTTCACCGCCCCTCAGGAGCGTTCTCAGTCTTCGTGCCATTTTTTGGCATCCCGCCCACACACCCATCCTTGAAGTGTGACACCAGTGTACTGTCTGGATTTTTGTCTGGTCCACTTTCTGACTTTGTTTTCTTCATAGTCACAAACCCTCTGTATGTGAACTAGTTTGTGACCATGTTGTTTTCGAACTGAGCGACTCCAAGAGAGCTCTATTTAAAGGCCGGTCTTTTTCCCGTGTTCATGCGTTAGCCCCGGGTAGTTGGGTTGGCCAGGAAATTCTGAGTTAATCGTGTCTACTCCGTCGTTCATTGCCGATACTCGTCGTTCGTTATCCGTCGTATCATTAACCGTTGTTCCATTATCTATTATAGTCAACTTACGCGCACATAGGTCGTAGATCCAGTTACAACAGTTTCACAACGTTTTGATCCTCTCAAAGAGTCTTTGTGAAATCCATAAGTCTTTTGATTTTAACTCGTTATGACTTAACCGACGAGTTACTTAATAATGACCATCGGCACAACGCACGATATATTCTCTGAAATCCATTCGGTTTACGGTTCGTAAGTACTAACTAATCAAGGAGTTTTGATCTGGATTTGTTTCCGACTTGCACACTGCAAAGCATCCGCTCTCATTCTAAACAAACCAGATACGGTCAGGATGAAACAACCTACGCGGTGATCGGATCCCATCCCATAATCCTGCATTGCCGTTATTACCACTGAACTCTGTTACATTCGCCAGAGTATTTAGCACTACGCATCAAGGGTTTATTGCGTTGTTTCTCCGAAATCTACTGTATACTTCAAGGATAGACAAGTGAACTTGGATCAAAGTAAAATTGGTAGTAATCTCCTGTCACAGAATAAGCAAAGCACGTGGACCGTCGTGTTTGTATTTCGCAACGCCTAGTAAGATTCATTAGACGACTATTACCAACCGACTTCAAGACACCGCGAACTGTATTAACTAGGATCGAAGGGCTATTCCAGATTCAGCCGCATTGACGCTGGAGTATTTACTGTTTCCGTAAGTCACTTCTGGTATTCAATCGAAAGATACCGTGGTTGAACAATATACTGCTCGGTGGAAACTTAAGTTAACTGACGATTATGCCTGAAGAAAGGTGGACAAGTAGCTACTTTCCAACAATATAGCGACTTCAGTGAAGATCATATTTTATGAATAGTAACGTGTTATTCGTGGTCACTGACTACATACCCGGTAGTTCGTGACCATTTGAAATCCTGACGGAGTGTTACGTGTACTCCGATTCGTCAATACGCACCGCAGTCATAACATGGAGTTCAGTTTTGTTGAGCGCAAATTGCAACACATTTGTCTTCTGAAGGTATGTATGCCATATGTGTGTAAGTTGTCGAAAATGATGTACATGGACGCACTGGTGTCAATTCAAGGTATCCCACATTACGGAAACACTAGGCTTCCCCGGACTAAACAATGTATATTGTTTGAATTAGTGAGGCGTTAGGGATAGTCAGGACCGACACTAGATTATCCTGAAAGTTGTCGTCCGTCGTTGAATTTTTCTGGCGTGTGATGTAGCACAGTTGACGCTGATTTCTTGGGTAAAGTTCTTCTAGGAGACAATGTGCATTCCTCCTGAATACATTAACCCGTATGCTAATCCTAAACCATGAAGAATACCTCTTTTTACACAGATTGTTTATAACATCGTATGGCGCCTGCTCCATTGTAGCCTAGCCTTGTCCTGACGACACGCACACCGTTAGCCGTACTCGATGTTTGGAGGAGGCACAGCCATACATGAGTAGGTTTGAACTGTCTTACACCGATTACCATGGTTGATGTTTAAATTTGATTTAGTAGTACCATAGAAACTGACCGGGTTCGGTCCATGCGTCAATCGGATTTTGACGGCAGAACATTACAATACGTATGCTCATCCGCGGAGGCAACTAGCAATCTAAAGCGATGTCTTAGTGCTAATTGGTATTTCAGACTTAAATCGAAGTTTCATGGCCTATTTTTAGTTTCGAGTTTTTCCGTATTTGTAATATGTACATTAACGCAAGCTGTAGAAATCTACTTTCCCAACTGTTTGTACCAGCCCCTCTTCTTCATTTGAATTACCAGATGAGAGCATTGAGAAGAGCTTGGCAAGCAAACTGGTGAAAATTGCTATGCTAGTTTCAGACGCGCAGGAGCATCTATTGGCTAGTCTTATTTTACTGCTCACTGACTCTCCTTCAATTGACATGGCTATTGATGTGGAGAACATACCCGAAGCAACGCTTAAACGCACCCGATCGTTAATCGATGGAAAAGTTCTAACCACATTCAAAGCATGGCTCAAACTGGAGGACGATAAAATTGCATTGTCCACTGACCCCGCGCACTCTGAACTTCGGTCTTATCTCGGTGTTCTGAGACATCTTCTGAATACATAGTTCGTATCACACTGGTATTCTTTTGGGCTTATTCCGTGGCCGGCACGTAAAGAATTCGCGCGAATCAAAAGGCGGTGCGACGGTAAGGCCTTAGAATTTTATCGAATTTGTTCTGAAATCGGGTATTTTGCTTGAACTGTTGTTACCAAGTGACCTGTTTGATACCTGTGCAGACTGCTTTAGACCAGACTGAAGCACCAGAACAGGGAAAAATCGCATCAGATATAGGTCAGTGAATGGCATCTACAGACGTGTTTTTTCACCACTACGAAACTAAAGTGTGAATCGTTCAAGTAAAAGACGTTTGGTCGATCGCCATTATTCCAGCCTCCCTTCCCGACATTGACAACTGAGCTTCCTCATTAGTGTCCAATATGTTCGCCCCTGCTGCATCCTGTGAGCTACGATCCATCAGTATATGGTTTATAGTTGAACCGTACAAGTGACCGAACTGTTTGGTTTGTACCGTTTTGTTTTGTTTGAGGAAGCAGACAAAGTAGCATAGAAGAATGATAATTACATGTATGATGTCGTCATAATGCTTGGATAACGACACTCGTACTTTTAAACCATGTAGCAAGCTATATATGAAAATTATAACGTGTCAAATAGGTCATCAAAAATCACAGGAGTGGTACGAATCACAGTCTACTGGGGGAGGGTGGGAGTGTTGGTGAGTGTGTTGGAGTGTTACACGTGCCATGAGGCATGCGTTCATCAGTGTCGAGCGGTTCACGCTTGCTCGGATTTCAGGTGGATGTGGACTGATTGGTCAGGGGAGGTGCAGGATTTGTACGAATTGTTTTTATGCACATAGGCAGGGGTTGTGGAGTCTGATAGCAATAGCCTAGGCCGTTGATAACAGTCGCACTCTGACAGGTCTGCAGCAGGATTGACGAACCTTGTAGATGACACGGAACGCTTCATCCGGATTTATTTGACAGCCAGTGTCAAGTAAGTGGGAACCAATTGCACTGAAAGTAGGCTTTCCCGATCCGTTGCGAAGCCATTTCGGTAGATGTTCACGAATCCTCTCCGATAGCCGCCTTGTGGTCCTCCCAACATAACCTGCTTGACAACAACAGGTGAGAGAGTAAATACAGAAAGACGAAGAGAACTTGGGCAAACTGTCCTTAGGGCGTGGCACCAGTGTCGGGCAGGTGTCAAACGATACGATAAGTCTCGACGCAGGGTAGGCATTCTCGACCACGTTTGAAAGTCTACGGCCAATTATTTCACTGTTAACCTCACCTCTGTATGAGACAGATGAAAACCGGCTTTTTCTCCGCTGTCTGGACGAAAGGATTTTCGGTTGGAATGCTCTAGGATACTGGGGCAGTCAGTGGTTGCCGACACCTGCATCACTGACCCAAGCGGTACTGGTATTATTGAACGTCATTTTCATCGTCCTGGTGTTTACCTGGACGTTCCGGATGCAGTAAGGTACTTACGTGAGCATTCAATGCCCGCGGACTCGTTCCACCTTGTTGACTGGCCCACTGAGCAAGGTCGCTAATCTAGGTCATTCGCTACCCCAGCCCGGATATGAAAAACTGGTAAGAATCGCCCGACCGACAGTCAACTGTAATAGACCAACGCAAGTCCAGTATTGTTCTCGAGTGTGTGCGTGAATTGCAATGGATTACAGCCCTGTGACCAGATTGTGTCTGTCCCATATGCGGAATTTAGCCGGCTGTGTAAACTTAACAATGGGACGTGCACAAGCCGGTCGCAGAACACATCAGCAAACTGGTCACTAAAGCTTACGCCAGTAGGCTGTGGCAGTCCACGGTATACACCTAATGTTGGGTAGACCAAACAATAGCGTTGTGTATGGTTTCTGGCATCCGTCACAGTAGCTGGCGAAGGCTATTATAAAACTGACCTGAACTCCGTGTCACATCACACACGACATTTGTTGGCCCGGTAACACCATCACAAAACTGAAACACCTCGCGAATTAGAAATTTTGTAACACAAATTTACATTCTTACGACTCCGTTCTCGAGCAGTGCGACATTTGGTGTACAGACCTGATACGCCGGCCTGGCTTAATCGGGGTACATCTTTCCACCCGAAATCCCTTGAAGTGTTTTTGACTGCTCCTTGTCGTCAGGTCCTCCATGGAGTCGTGCTGAAATGAGACGATTGTTCGATGCATTGTTGCGTGACTTTATAATGTTCGAACTGGGAAACATTCGATAGGAATATCTGTACGCTGGTTGTAGGGGCCCTCCTAGCATGCCACAGATGAATTCAGCACGACTAAAACTGCTTTGATGGCATCCATAGTCCACACCACTCATGCAGACCGTTTAGGAAATTGTGTTTCTCCTGGCACTTTTGCTAACATCATACTGTCTATAGTTCAGGCGACTTCTACTGAAAGCGGTTGATCTTTTGTCCCACTAATTTTCTTTGTTTTTCCTTAGGATGCCAGATTGTTCACCAGACACCGTGGTGCACAGTATTGAAAGATAAACAAGCTCAGCTGGTAGGGCGCTTACCGCGTTTGGGCATGGTATTTCTGTCGCTGGTTCAAATCCAGCCGAAGTCCAGGCTTTTCGCAAGTGGATCTCTTCTAAGTTTTCAAATCTGCCAAACTACTTATCAGTAAAACAACATTATTGACATGAGCTTGCATTGTACTGTGGCGGTTAGGGTATTATTAAACAATGAATGTAGGTCAATCTCAAAAATTTTGTTATCTAACCCGCAGACGAAGTCTATTTAAAATCGACGTATGGCCACCTTGATTAAGTTAAGTCGTTCTGTGTATCCTTGTTCAGTACTAGTTTGGTTTTTCGCAACTACACGGCATGCAATTTGAGCTGATAATGTGTTCGAATACTACATAACTGATGGTCGGCTAATGCGTTACAGACACAAGTGAAGTCTTCAGAAGAAAAAAATATAAACATGCATGACTGCTCTGGGACTGTCAATTTTCCAGTCACCCTAATGTTTCAAATAAAGCAAACTTTGTAGTCCAGGCTTTTCAGATTCTGTCACAGCAAATGTCTACATTCCAAGAATATCGACTTTTCCGGGGCTCGAATAGGTATATTTATGGGCGTATTTACACATTCCCAAAGGGAATATTCTGGTTGTTTTTTTGTATATATTTGCCAAACACCAGTGCAAATTACCGCGATAATGACCGGTACAATAACAACTAGTGACTAATTCTACTCTGGACAAACACTGCCCCAATATGTCTTTGCATTGGGAGCACAACCAAAACGACCAAGGAGAAATTAATAAAACGAAATGGTAGGCCATCCTAGATGCTATGGTAACGGCCTGTTGGAATCGCAAGTTTACTCGGTCTAGACAAATGTTCAACTTGCGAACGGTCTGGAAAATTTTTGCCATCAAAAATAGCATCTCCTCGACAAAACGTCCATAACTCAATTATGAACAATTTTAAATCAAAACTAAGTAAGCGATTACGCCAGCTGAAATTTCTATTTACCACTAGAATAGCGAAATGGTAATCCCGATTACTATTCCAAAAGAAGTCTAGCTCACTTTTGTAGCTATTTAGGCCCGAAAATTTTAATAACTTGAAGAAGTGAATCCAACGTTGTTTCAAAATGTGGTTCATATCAGTCAATCCGTTAACTAGCTGATGGGCTTTGAATGAACGATAAAAGAAAGCGAACAGAAACAACGGCATGTCTTGGATCAAGATGGTTACTACGAAATACTTCGATCGTTAACGCCACCAATAGCTGAGAACGACAGCGTCAATTCGCATCTGTGGTTGGGTTACACAGGACGCTCTCTATGTGTCACTTCTCCTGATACATAGGATCTACCAGACGCGCGTTCATTTCAATCAACCGCCACTGTCAGTGTATCGCGTCCCAATATACAAAATAGCCTTCGGCCACTTCTCTTCAGAGTGGGATGACCAAGTCGCACGTTCACATCATCAGCATACATAATTTAATCCGAGCGTTTAACATGTCTGTGGGGGTCAAATGCAGCAAATAAGACATTCTTGACAGCATCTGAACTATTGTCTGCAAATATGACATTGTTTGCAAGCAAACGTAGGTGGGCGTTCGATCGAGCCTAATGTGGTCACTAGCTTAATGGTCAGCAAGATTGCTCATGAAAACGTAGGTCGAGATTCAAACCATGGCACCGGTAAAAATGTGCATTACTGATGTGATCCTGCAAGAGAAAACCTCGAGTCTAATACTTATTTTCGAAAGAGGTCTGTCTGAGCGACAAAGTTGCAATCGAATGCTCGTGATGTTTGATAGATAAATAATTTTCTCTTGTGATTAGTTGAAGTACCAGGTCAGACAGCGCTCATTCACTGGGATCCAATGGTGCAAGCTTCATTCTGCCTTAGAATTGAATGCCATTCCCACTCCAGCTTGATCATGAGATTCGGCTTCGACATCACACAAAAAACCCAAGAATGAGCATCAGGAGAATCCGAGTGAAGGGTGGTGTGAAAATCGTAAATGCGTGTTTCAGAAAGATAGCACACGTCTAGTCCCGGATTCGGAATAGTTATCACTACATCAGCGTACCAACATTGAAAGCACCACTGCTTACCAGCTATCTCGGCTCTAAAACGTTAAAATTGGAGACGGAAGGAGAGAGAGAGAAGAACGAGTGGAATAGCCTATTGAAACAACTATACTCACGGATACTTCCTGGTCGTTCATAGCGCGGATAGAGGTTGCCTCGAGGGACCCTGCCAGAAACTCCTGGCTCAAGAGCCTGATTTACGAAGCAAGTGGATAGTGTTTTCTAAAAAAAAGCACTATCAGAAGCCAACGATGCGACGGTTTGATTGATACTCATTAAAAGCTATCGTTTTGAAAAGGGGGGCTGAAATCTACATGACGACTACAGATATACCAACTTTGTCTCTGTCGTGTTTAGGTTGCTCACTGGTCTTATACTACATTGGCTCGCCAAGTCTTGTATGAGGAGGAGTAATGAGGGTCAGGCAGAGTGCCGGTCTGGTCGCGTGTGCACTGATCATACTTCTACCTTACAATGGGTATTACAGCGTCCAATGTCATCACATCCAGTGGTCACGTTCTTTTAAAACCTGAGAACTGCTTTCGATGCAAGTGCTTGTAACGTTCGTCGTAGCTGTCTCTGTAGAATCCCAGAAAAATACATAGGTTTGTCAAACTCATTATGCGCACACTTTACAAGCGGGATGAGTATGTCAGCGTCTACCTAAAGTATTCATTACTTCGAATATTCTTCACCTAGGTTGTCCAGGCTCCTCTTACTACTCAATTTAGTGCGCCTGGTGAACCGAGGAATCTTAATAGGAACTTACTTTCCGACAGTAGACTGACCGACATAATGTAGACGAACTGTACCGTTTTACTTAGCTCCTTCTCAGAAGCAAACCGACTATGTGGAACAAGATTAACAGTCAACCAAGTATATACGGAACTTGCTTCACAACTTACAAAACGCAATACAGAGACGGGTGTTTTCATTCTTATTTTCTCTACTCCACTCACATGAACAGTAGTATCTCACCAATAGCTGAGCAATTGTCCGTGATAATATCAAAGGCATGCTGTTTTCGTCAAAAATCGTGTGGTGTTGGTAAAATACCTGGTCGTCGCTGAAGAGAAGAGCGTACAATCCGTGTGCAATCTATTTTGCCCTACAGATCGAGACCATTTTTTCGAAACGGGTCTGCTAAGTCTATCTGGATGAGAAGGCTTTGACCGAATGTGGGTGGGGTTCAGGTTGTGGTAACTTCATAAACAACAACAAATCGACGGTCCATATCGATGGTTAACTGTCATTGCTGGAGACAGCAGTAAATCGCGAAAAGTAGAAGAAAAGAAAGAGATTAAACATAATTATTAAAAAACTATGGGCGTAAGTGCTAAGAAGAGTGTCAAAGCCTCGCGAAAGGTAATAAAAATGAGCCAACAACCTTGAAGACACATGCCCATCCCTGACTGTAACGTACCGTCATATGAGCTCTTTCCAACCGGCGGTGCGGACGATCTCAAAATCAACAACAGGATTGGGGGCACCTACTAGCCTTGCCCAGAGGAGCGGTCAAGGCTTTCTCAACCCGGTACCAGACTAACTGGAGAGACAGCAGTGGTCGACTACCAAAGGCCTAGACGCGTCTTACGCACGAAATAATTGGGTGCCTGGACCATAGAGCAGAACTGAGCGCGTACACCTATTGTGAACCCTGCATTTAATCGAGAAATGGAAGTCTGAGACACAACAAGTGATGAAGGTTGGTGAATGCACTGCATGTTTTCGCTATCCTCGTGGAGCGATCGACTGTCTTAAGCGACCCGCCTGAGATAAAAATAGGGTCAATGCTAACCCATTCTTGTAACATCACTACACTTCGAAGGCGTAAAGTGCAAACCATAGAGGCTAACCACAGCATTTAATTAATTCAACACGGTCTACAACAAGACCTAATCAACACAACGTAATCTGCATACTCAATATCAGTCAGTCTGCTCCTTGGTAGAAACTACACTACAAGTGTTTCTTCAGAGACATTCCGTCATGTAGCTGAAAATGAACAAGGATATTGAGCATTTACGTCGAACGCTACATAAAATAAAGAGGGCTTGGGATAACTATTTACAACTGCGCATTCCGCAATAACAAACGGCATACGACGTCAGTAAATTGACACATTTTGCCAGAACGTCTTTGTGATGGAGACAACCCCAGAGCGAACGTCGGGCAAACGAGTCAGAAACAGCCCTCAGATCCAAAACATTATGGCTGTCGGCTTGAGAACGGGTGTCAACATCCCAGTGTCTGTCGTAAAGTGGGAATAAGATCAATACACTCTCAACCAGGCCGAACACTTACCTATCCATCTTGTATTTGGTTCTCTTCGCTGCATTACGAGATCAGCGGGTATCTTGGATATGATGGAAACAGGCCCAACATCCCTGAATGTCATGCAGTGTTCAAATACCATTTTGAAAATAGAAATAACTGTTGATAAGCACCATCGCCATCTCACATTGAACAAAAGAGTGTGGATAGTTCAAGTAACGATTTCCCAACATCACTTTCGGAAAGGGTAACAGAAAGAAAGTCCTGACCTGGAGTTATACAGTGTTTTCATAACGAAAGCTCAAGAATCGCTGATTTCTGACCGAGGACCGTCTTAGATAACCGTAAAATTTCCATTACCCGCAGTCAAACGAGCTGGCTCAGAGCGGCTGAATTACTCTTTAGTGCTCAGCTCCTGTCACAACGAGACTGGACCTTGACGCGGTGTGACGGCTTGCGCATCTCTATGACCTATTGGACCAAACTGGACAGTGTGGCCAACACACCGATAGAGTCACTCATGCCAGGCAGGCCAATAGGTAGAGGTCTGACAAACCCGTCTCCTGGTCCTCCAGGTAGGGAGTTGGAAGAAAGTCGGCATCTTTTTCCGAAAAACGTACCAGTTCTGGTACACTGCCACCCATCTGTTGTCTTGCGGTATAGGCTTTTGAGCCGAAAGGCTTTGGTTGGGAACCCTAATCGTTCTCCTGTCTAGGTCTGGGCGCCCTGGCAGTATCTCAGCCCACACACAACCATGAACAGTCACAATTCCAGTAATTCCATACTGCATCGGCCGTCTCGCAGTATAAACCGGGTCGCCCTATCTGCTGCATACAGCAGGGTGGATAGGCGAAAACATGCCACTGCTGACCCCTCCCCCACTGTCCTATCAAATTTAGTTGTCAGGCCCTTCCCAACCTCCATTTCTGATAGTTAC